>JAWNOW010000562.1:0-73294 GCA_035045625.1 Drosophila formosana | reverse complement strand
CTCACAAGCGCCATCTAGTGGTCCACGTGAGATACGGTTCTTTGCTAATTGCGACAGGTAAGTCTTTGGTTATGGTAGGAGAAGAGTGAGTTTAGTGCTTGTGAAAATTTTGTAAGCCAACTCATTTGGCTTTGGTGTGTTGGAGGCGGAGGTTATGAGGAAAATTGGATGCAGATTGCAGGGCATTGTTTTTTTTTTTTTTTTTTTATATAAACATGCGAGCCTATAGCAGGGCATGAGTTTAAACGGTAACAAAGGATTTAGGGTGGGAGGGTCCTTTGCAGAGACTCACAAGCGCCATCTAGTGGTCCACGTGAGATACGGTTCTTTGGTAATTGCGACAGGTAAGTCTTTGTTTTTTTTTTTATATAAACATGCGAGCCTATAGCAGGGCATGAGTTTAAACGGTAACAAAGGATTTAGGGTGGGAGGGTCCTTTGCAGAGACTCACAAGCGCCATCTAGTGGTCCACGTGAGATACGGTTCTTTGCTAATTGCGACAGGTAAGTCTTTGGTTATGGTAGGAGAAGAGTGAGTTTAGTGCTTGTGAAAATTTTGTAAGCCAACTCATTTGGCTTTGGTGTGTTGGAGGCGGAGGTTATGAGGAAAATTGGATGCAGATTGCAGGGCATTGTTTTTTTTTTTTTTTTTTTATATAAACATGCGAGCCTATAGCAGGGCATGAGTTCAAACGGTAACAAAGGATTTAGAGTGGGAGGGTCCTTTGCAGAGACTCACAAGCGCCATCTAGTGGTCCACGTGAGATACGGTTCTTTGGTAATTGCGACAGGTAAGTCTTTGGTTATAGTAGGAGAAGAGTGAGTTCAGTGCTTGGGAAAAGTTTGTAAGCAAACCCACCTGGCTTTGGTATAAAAGAGGCGGGGTAAGAGGTTATGGGGGTAATTGGAGTAATATAGGACTTCTAAAAGACTGTGAAACGTGCACAGGTGAATCCACATATCTCTGTCCATGGTGTAGCAGTACAGTAGAAGTGGGAGTGTCAGATAGGGTAGTTTTGATAGGATTTGTAGTTTGTCAGTTTTCAAGAAGTAAAGAAGAAACGTACACAAGTGAACCCACATATCTTTGTCTATGGTTTCTTCAGTACAGCGGAGATGTTGTAATTGGAAGGAGGAGTTTAGGCAATAGAGAGGGGGTATTAGGTATTACAGTATGGAGTCTAAGTTTGGAAGAGGAGAAAGTTACAGGAGAGTAGGGGGACAGGAGAGAGAAGGAAGGGAAAGGGGGATGTAGAGGAGGGTGGGTGGATAGCAGAAAGGGGAAGAGAAAAGAAATGTTAAGAATAGGGGTATCAGTATAGTGGAGAGGAAAGAAAGGAAGAGAAGGAGAAGAAGAAAACTGAAAGAAGGGATGGAAAAGGAGAAGAAGGGAAGGGAAGGAGAGGAAGGGGAAGGAATAGAATGCATAGAAAAGAAAAGAACAGAAAGAAAGAGGGGAAAAGGAAAGAAAGGGAGAGGGAGGATATAATATGGAGTGGAAGTAATTAGTGAAAGTTAGGAAAAGAGATGGGAGGAAAGGGAGGAAGCAGTAGAAAGGGAAGAAAACGAAGAGTATGAGACAGGAGATAGAAGAAAAGGGGAGGGGATAAAAAAGAATTTTTTTTTTTTATATAAACATGCGAGCCTATAGCAGGGCATGAGTTTAAACGGTAACAAAGGATTTAGGGTGGGAGGGTCCTTTGCAGAGACTCACAAGCGCCATCTAGTGGTCCACGTGAGATACGGTTCTTTGGTAATTGCGACAGGTAAGTCTTTGGTTATGGTAGGAGAAGAGTGAGTTTAGTGCTTGTGAAAATTTTGTAAGCCAACTCATTTGGCTTTGGTGTGTTGGAGGCGGAGGTTATGAGGAAAATTGGATGCAGATTGCAGGGCTTTGTTTTTTTTTTTTTTTTATATATACATGCGAGCCTATAGCAGGGCATGAGTTTAAACGGTAACAAAGGATTTAGAGTGGGAGGGTCCTTTGCAGAGACTCACAAGCGCCATCTAGTGGTCCACGTGAGTTTTTTTTTTTTTTGTATATAAACATGCGAGCCTATAGCAGGGCATGAGTTTAAACGGTAACAAAGGATTTAGGGTGGGAGGGTCCTTTGCAGAGACTCACAAGCGCCATCTAGTGGTCCACGTGAGATACGGTTCTTTGGTAATTGCGACAGGTAAGTCTTTGGTTATGGTAGGAGAAGAGTGAGTTTAGTGCTTGTGAAAATTTTGTAAGCCAACTCATTTGGCTTTGGTGTGTTGGAGGCGGAGGTTATGAGGAAAATTGGATGCAGACTGCAGGGCTTTGTTTGGAGTATGTATATGTATATGGAGTCTAAGGAAGAGAAAGAGAAGAAAAAAACTGAAAGAAGGGATGGAAAAGGAGAAGAAGGGAAGGGAAGGAGAGGAAGGGGAAGGAATAGAATGAATAGAAAAGAAAAGAACAGAAAAAAAGAGGGGAAAAGGAAAGAAAGGGAGGGGGAGGATATAATATGGAGTGGAAGTAATTAGTGAAAGTTAGGAAAAGAGATGGGGGAAAGGGAGGAAGCAGTAGAAAGGGAAGGAAACGAAGAGTATGAGAAAGGAGATAGAAGAAAAGGGGAGAGGATGAAAAAGAAAGAAGGAAAAGGAGAGTGAGTGGATAGTGGAGAGAAGGAAGGGAGTTGTGAAGAGGGAAAGGGAGTAAGATGAATGTCAGGAGAAGGGGGATAGGAGTAGAGTGGGTAAGAAGGAAGTGAGAGGGAAGAAGGGAAAGGAGGATAGGAGGATTTGAGGTGAAGAGAGGAGAGGAGAAGGAGAAGCAAAAGGAGGGGGATAGAAGTAGGGTGAAGAAGAGAGAAAGGCCAAGTATTATTTAAAAAAAAAAATGTGGAATTAATTTAATTGCACACCCACGATTAAATAATTTGTTTGTATTGAACACACTGGATATATTATTTTTTTTCGAAAAATTATTTTTTCTAAAAGACTGTGAAACGTGCACAGGTGAATCCACATATCTCTGTCCATGGTGTAGCAGTACAGTAGAAGTGGGAGTGTCAGGTAGGGCAGTTTTGATAGGATTTGTAGTTTGTCAGTTTTCAAGAAGTAAAGAAGAAACGTACACAAGTGAACCCACATATCTTTGTCTATGGTTTCTTCAGTACAGCGGAGATGTTGTAATTGGAAGGAGGAGTTAAGGCAATAGATAAGCGGTATTAGGTATTACAGTATGGAGTCTAAGGAAGAGAAGGAGAAGAAGAAAACTGAAAGAAGGGATGGAAAAGGAGAAGAAGGGAAGGGAAGGAGAGGAAGGGGAAGGAATAGAATGCATAGAAAAGAAAAGAACAGAAAGAAAGAGGGGAAAAGGAAAGAAAGGGAGGGGGAGGATAAAATATGGAGTGGAAGTAATTAGTGAAAGTTAGGAAAAGAGATGGGGGAAAGGGAGGAAGCAGTAGAAAGGGAAGGAAACGAAGAGTATGAGACAGGAGATAGAAGAAAAGGGGAGGGGATGAAAAAAAAAAAAGGAAAAGGAGAGTGAGTGGATGATAGTGGAGAGAAGGAAGGGACTTGTGAAGAGGGAAAGGGAGTAAGAGGAATGTCAGGAGATGGGGGATAGGAGTAGAGTGGGTAAGAAGGAAGGGAAAGGGAAGAAGGGAAAGGACGATAGGAGGATTTGAGGTGAAGAGAGGAGAGGAGAAGGAGAAGCAAAAGGAGGGGGATAGAAGTAGGGTGAAGAAGAGAGAAAGGCCAAGTATTATTTAAAAAAAAAAGTGTTGAATTAATTTAATTGCACACGCACGATTAAATAATTTGTTTGTATTGAACACACTGGATATATTATTTTTTTCGAAAAATTATTTTACCGACGGCAAGATCACTTTGAGAGTTATTATAGAGCACGCACTTCTGTTCCGGTTAAATATTCGCAGCATACTGTGAAGAGTAAGCCGCGACAATGCGACACATGCAGTTCGCCGATCGTGAGTAAGGAGAGAAGAAAATGAAGCGCGTCAAAGGCGACAGCGATCAGGCGACGACGGGCCGGCGACAACGGGCAGGCGTCGCGGGCGACAGGCGTAAGAGAGAAGATGTAATGCGTGTAAGCAGAGGGAGGGAGGGCGGTACAAGTATGTATATAAACGATAGAGATGACATAATCTAAGCGAAAACGACAGAGATGCCAAATTTTGGCTAACTTTTTAGCTTGTTTATATGATGAGTTCAGGCGACACTGAACTTTATTAATTTTATATGTTAATGTTTTTATTAAATTATTTATATATATCGTTTAGCTGGTGGACGGGAGTATTGATATAAAAGGCTTTGATTAGTTGTAGTATTTGTTTGTTTAAATTAAGTGCGGCGGTTTGTACATCTCTGATAGAGATGTTGTCGTTCCAGCTAAACGACAAAGATGATACTATTTATTTTTTTAGCTATTCAGGCGACACTGAACTTTATTTTTTTTTATATAAACATGCGAGCCTATTTTTTTTTTTTTCTTTATATAAACATGCGAGCCTATAGCAGGGCATGAGTTCAAACGGTAACAAAGGATTTAGAGTGGGAGGGTCCTTTGCAGAGACTCACAAGCGCCATCTAGTGGTCCACGTGAGATACGGTTCTTTGGTAATTGCGACAGGTAAGTCTTTGGTTATAGTAGGAGAAGAGTGAGTTTAGTGTTTGGGAAAAGTTTGTAAGCAAACCCACCTGGCTTTGGTATAAAAGAGGCGGGGTAAGAGGTTATGGGGGTAATTGGAGTAATATAGGACTTCTAAAAAACTGTGAAACGTGCACAGGTGAATCCACATATCTCTGTCCATGGTGTAGCAGTACAGTAGAAGTGGGAGTGTCAGGTAGGGCAGTTTTGATAGGATTTGTAGTTTGTCAGTTTTCAAGAAGTAAAGAAGAATCGTACACAAGTGAACCCACATATCTTTGTCTATGGTTTCTTCAGTACAGCGGAGATGTTGTAATTGGAAGGAGGAGTTTAGGCAATAGAGAGGCGGTATTAGGTATTACAGTATGGAGTCTAAGGAAGAGAAGGAGAAGTAGATAACTGAAAGAAGGGATGGAAAAGGAGAAGAAGGGAAGGGAAGGAGAGGAAGGGGAAGGAATAGAATGCATAGAAAAGAAAAGAACAGAAAGAAAGAGGGGAAAAGGAAAGAAAGGGAGGGGGAGGATAAAATATGGAGTGGAAGTAATTAGTGAAAGTTAGGAAAAGAGATGGGGGAAAGGGAGGAAGCAGTAGAAAGGGAAGGAAACGAAGAGTATGAGACAGGAGATAGAAGAAAAGGGGAGGGGATGAAAAAGAAAGAAGGAAAAGGAGAGTAAGTGGATAGTGGAGAGAAGGAAGGGACTTGTGAAGAGTGAAAGGGAGTAAGAGGAATGTCAGGAGATGGGGGATAGGAGTAGAGTGGGTAAGAAGGAAGGGAAAGGGAAGAAGGGAAAGGACGATAGGAGGATTTGAGGTGAAGAGAGGAGAGGAGGAGGAGAAGCAAAAGGAGGGGGATAGAAGTAGGGTGAAGAAGAGAGAAAGGCCAAGTATTATTTAAAAAAAAAAGTGTTGAATTAATTTAATTGCACACGCACGATTAAATAATTTGTTTGTATTGAACACACTGGATATATTATTTTTTTCGAAAAATTATTTTACCGACGGCAAGATCACTTTGAGAGTTATTATAGAGCACGCACTTCTGTTCCGGTTAAATATTCGCAGCATACTGTGAAGAGTAAGCCGCGACAATGCGACACATGCAGTTCGCCGATCGTGAGTAAGGAGAGAAGAAAATGAAGCGCGTCAAAGGCGACAGCGATCAGGCGACGACGGGCCGGCGACAACGGGCAGGCGTCGCGGGCGACAGGCGTAAGAGAGAAGATGTAATGCGTGTAAGCAGAGGGAGGGAGGGCGGTACAAGTATGTATATAAACGATAGAGATGACATAATCTAAGCGAAAACGACAGAGATGCCAAATTTTGGCTAACTTTTTAGCTTGTTTATATGATGAGTTCAGGCGACACTGAACTTTATTAATTTTATATGTTAATGTTTTTATTAAATTATTTATATAAATCGTTTAGCTGGTGGACGGGAGTATTGATATAAAAGGCTTTGATTAGTTGTAGTATTTGTTTGTTTAAATTTTTTTTTTTTTTTTTTATATAAACATGCGAGCCTATAGCAGGGCATGAGTTTAAACGGTAACAAAGGATTTAGGGTGGGAGGGTCCTTTGCAGAGACTCACAAGCGCCATCTAGTGGTCCACGTGAGATACGGTTCTTTGGTAATTGCGACAGGTAAGTCTTTGCTTTTTTTTTTTATATAAACATGCGAGCCTATAGCAGGGCATGAGTTTAAAAGGTAACAAAGGATTTAGGGTGGGAGGGTCCTTTGCAGAGACTCACAAGCGCCATCTAGTGGTCCACGTGAGATACGGTTCTTTGGTAATTGCGACAGGTAAGTCTTTGGTTATGGTAGGAGAAGAGTGAGTTTAGTGCTTGTGAAAATTTTGTAAGCCAACTCATTTGGCTTTGGTGTGTTGGAGGCGGAGGTTATGAGGAAAATTGGATGCAGATTGCAGGGCTTTGTTTTTTTTTTTTTTTTTTTTATATAAACATGCGAGCCTATAGCAGGGCATGAGTTCAAACGGTAACAAAGGATTTAGAGTGGGAGGGTCCTTTGCAGAGACTCACAAGCGCCATCTAGTGGTCCACGTGACATACGGTTCTTTGGTAATTGCGACAGGTAAGTCTTTGGTTATAGTAGGAGAAGAGTGAGTTTAGTGCTTGGGAAAAGTTTGTAAGCAAACCCACCTGGCTTTGGTATAAAAGAGACGGGGTAAGAGGTTATGGGGGTAATTGGAGTAATATAGGACTTCTAAAAGACTGTGAAACGTGCACAGGTGAATCCACATATCTCTGTCCATGGTGTAGCAGTACAGTAGAAGTGGGAGTGTCAGGTAGGGCAGTTTTGATAGGATTTGTAGTTTGTCAGTTTTCAAGAAGTAAAGAAGAAACGTACACAAGTGAACCCACATATTCTTGTCTATGGTTTCTTCAGTACAGCGGAGATGTTGAAATTGGAAGGAGGAGTTTAGGCAATAGAGAGGGGGTATTAGGTATTACAGTATGGAGTCTAAGTTTGGAAGATGAGAAAGTTAGAGGAGAGTAGGGGGACAGGAGAGAGAAGGAAGGGAAAGGGGGATGTAGAGGAGGGTGGGTGGATAGCAGAAAGGGGAAGAGAAAAGAAATGTTAAGAATAGGGGTATCAGTATAGTGGAGAGGAAAGAAAGGAAGAGAAGGAGAAGAAGAACACTGAAAGAAGGGATGGAAAAGGAGAAGAAGGGAAGGGGAGGAGAGGAAGGGGAAGGAATAGAATGCAAAGAAAAGAAAAGAACAGAAAGAAAGAGGGGAAAAGGAAAGAAAGGGAGAGGGGGGATATAATATGGAGTGGAAGTAATTAGTGAAAGTTAGGAAAAGAGATGGGAGGAAAGGGAGGAAGCAGTAGAAAGGGAAGAAAACAAAGAGTATGAGACAGGAGATAGAAGAAAAGGGGAGGGGATGAAAAAGAATTTTTTTTTTTATATAAACATGCGAGCCTATAGCAGGGCATGAGTTTAAACGGTAACAAAGGATTTAGGGTGGGAGGGTCCTTTGCAGAGACTCACAAGCGCCATCTAGTGGTCCACGTGAGATACGGTTCTTTGGTAATTGCGACAGGTAAGTCTTTGGTTATAGTAGGAGAAGAGTTTTTTTTTTTTTTTTTATTTTATATAAACATGCGAGCCTATAGCAGGGCATGAGTTTAAACGGTAACAAAGGATTTAGAGTGGGAGGGTCCTTTGCAGAGACTCACAAGCGCCATCTAGTGGTCCACGTGAGATACGGTTCTTTGGTAATTGCGACAGGTAAGTCTTTGTTTTGTTTTTTTATATAAACATGCGAGCCTATTTTTCTTTTTTTTTTTTTATATAAACATGCGAGCCTATAGCAGGGCATGAGTTTAAACGGTAACAAAGGATTTAGAGTGGGAGGGTCCTTTGCAGAGACTCACAAGCGCCATCTAGTGGTCCACGTGAGATACGGTTCTTTGGTAATTGCGACAGGTAAGTCTTTGGTTATAGTAGGAGAAGAGTGAGTTTAGTGCTTGGGAAAAGTTTGTAAGCACACCCACCTGGCTTTGGTATAAAAGAGGCGGGGTAAGAGGTTATGGGGGTAATTGGAGTAATATAGGACTTCTAAAAGACTGTGAAACGTGCACAGGTGAATCCCTATGTCTCTGTCCATGGTGTAGCAGTACAGTAGAAGTGGGAGTGTCAGGTAGGGCAGTTTTGATAGGATTTGTAGTTTGTCAGTTTTCAAGAAGTAAAGAAGAAACGTACACAAGTGAACCCACATATCTTTGTCTATGGTTTCTTCAGTGCAGCGGAGATGTTGTAATTGGAAGGAGGAGTTTAGGCAATAGAGAGGCGGTATTAGGTATTACAGTATGGAGTCTAAGGAAGAGAAGGAGAAGAAGAAAACTGAAAGAAGGGATGGAAAAGGAGAAGAAGGGAAGGGAAGGAGAGGAAGGGGAAGGAATAGAATGCATAGAAAAGAAAAGAACAGAAAGAAAGAGGGGAAAAGGAAAGAAAGGGAGGGGGAGGATAAAATATGGAGTGGAAGTAATTAGTGAAAGTTAGGAAAAGAGATGGGGGTAAGGGAGGAAGCAGTAGAAAGGGAAGGAAACGAAGAGTATGAGACAGGAGATAGAAGAAAAGGGGAGGGGATGAAAAAGAAAGAAGGAAAAGGAGAGTGAGTGGATAGTGGAGAGAAGGAAGGGAGTTGTGAAGAGGGAAAGGGAGTAAGAGGAATGTCAGGAGAAGGGGGATAGGAGTAGAGTGGGTAAGAAGGAAGGGAAAGGGAAGAAGGGAAAGGAGGATAGGAGGATTTGAGGTGAAGAGAGGAGAGGAGAAGAAGAAGCAAAAGGAGGGGGATAGAAGTAGGGTGAAGAAGAGAGAAAAGCCAAGTATTATTTAAAAAAAAAAATGTGGAATTAATTTAATTGCACACGCACGATTAAATAATTTCTTTGTATTGAACACACTGGATATATTATTTTTTTTCGAAAAATTATTTTACCGACGGCAAGATCACTTTGAGAGTTATTATAGAGCACGCACTTCTGTTCCGGTTAAATATTCGCAGCATACTGTGAAGAGTAAGCCGCGACAATGCGACACATGCAGTTCGCCGATCGTGAGTAAGGAGAGAAGAAAATGAAGCGCGTCAAAGGCGACAGCGATCAGGCGACGACGGGCCGGCGACAACGGGCAGGCGTCGCGGCCGACAGGCGGAAGAGAGAAGATGTAATGCGTGTAAGCAGAGGGAGGGAGGGCGGTACAAGTATGTATATAAACGATAGAGATGACATAATCTAAGCGAAAACGACAGAGATGCCAAATTTTGGCTAACTTTTTAGCTTGTTTATATGATGAGTTCAGGCGACACTGAACTTTATTTATTGTATATGTTAATGTTTTTATTAAATTATTTATATATATCGTTTAGCTGGTGGACGGGAGTATTGATATAAAAGGCTTTGATTAGTTGTAGTATTTGTTTGTTTAAATTAAGTGCGGCGGTTTGTACATCTCTGATAGAGATGTTGCCGTTCCAGCTAAACGACAAAGATGATACTATTTATTTTTTTAGCTATTCAGGCGACACTGAACTTTATTTTTTTTTATATAAACATGCGAGCCTATTTTTTTTTTTTTCTTTATATAAACATGCGAGCCTATAGCAGGGCATAAGTTCAAACGGTAACAAAGGATTTAGAGTGGGAGGGTCCTTTGCAGAGACTCACAAGCGCCATCTAGTGGTCCACGTGAGATACGGTTCTTTGGTAATTGCGACAGGTAAGTCTTTGGTTATAGTAGGAGAAGAGTGAGTTTAGTGTTTGGGAAAAGTTTGTAAGCAAACCCACCTGGCTTTGGTATAAAAGAGGCGGGGTAAGAGGTTATGGGGGTAATTGGAGTAATATAGGACTTCTAAAAGACTGTGAAACGTGCACAGGTGAATCCACATATCTCTGTCCATGGTGTAGCAGTACAGTAGAAGTGGGAGTGTCAGGTAGGGCAGTTTTGATAGGATTTGTAGTTTGTCAGTTTTCAAGAAGTAAAGAAGAATCGTACACAAGTGAACCCACATATCTTTGTCTATGGTTTCTTCAGTACAGCGGAGATGTTGTAATTGGAAGGAGGAGTTTAGGCAATAGAGAGGCGGTATTAGGTATTACAGTATGGAGTCTAAGGAAGAGAAGGAGAAGAAGAAAACTGAAAGAAGGGATGGAAAAGGAGAAGAAGGGAAGGGAAGGAGAGGAAGGAGAAGGAATAGAATGCATAGAAAAGAAAAGAACAGAAAGAAAGAGGGGAAAAGGAAAGAAAGGGAGGGGGAGGATAAAATATGGAGTGGAAGTAATTAGTGAAAGTTAGGAAAAGAGATGGGGGAAAGGGAGGAAGCAGTAGAAAGGGAAGGAAACGAAGAGTATGAGACAGGAGATAGAAGAAAAGGGGAGGGGATGAAAAAGAAAGAAGGAAAAGGAGAGTGAGTGGATAGTGGAGAGAAGGAAGGGACTTGTGAAGAGGGAAAGGGAGTAAGAGGAATGTCAGGAGATGGGGGATAGGAGTAGAGTGGGTAAGAAGGAAGGGAAAGGGAAGAAGGGAAAGGACGATAGGAGGATTTGAGGTGAAGAGAGGAGAGGAGAAGGAGAAGCAAAAGGAGGGGGATAGAAGTAGGGTGAAGAAGAGAGAAAGGCCAAGTATTATTTAAAAAAAAAAGTGTTGAATTAATTTAATTGCACACGCACGATTAAATAATTTGTTTGTATTGAACACACTGGATATATTATTTTTTTCGAAAAATTATTTTACCGACGGCAAGATCACTTTGAGAGTTATTATAGAGCACGCACTTCTGTTCCGGTTAAATATTCGCAGCATACTGTGAAGAGTAAGCCGCGACAATGCGACACATGCAGTTCGCCGATCGTGAGTAAGGAGAGAAGAAAATGAAGCGCGTCAAAGGCGACAGCGATCAGAGCGACGACGGGCCGGCGACAACGGGCAGGCGTCGCGGCCGACAGGCGTAAGAGAGAAGATGTAATGCGTGTAAGCAGAGGGAGGGAGGGCGGTACAAGTATGTATATAAACGATAGAGATGACATAATCTAAGCGAAAACGACAGAGATGCCAAATTTTGGCTAACTTTTTAGCTTGTTTATATGATGAGTTCAGGCGACACTGAACTTTATTAATTGTATATGTTAATGTTTTTATTAAATTATTTATATAAATCGTTTAGCTGGTGGACGGGAGTATTGATATAAAAGGCTTTGATTAGTTGTAGTATTTGTTTGTTTAAATTTTTTTTTTTTTTTTTATATAAACATGCGAGCCTATAGCAGGGCATGAGTTTAAACGGTAACAAAGGATTTAGGGTGGGAGGGTCCTTTGCAGAGACTCACAAGCGCCATCTAGTGGTCCACGTGAGATACGGTTCTTTGGTAATTGCGACAGGTAAGTCTTTGTTTTTTTTTTTATATAAACATGCGAGCCTATAGCAGGGCATGAGTTTAAAAGGTAACAAAGGATTTAGGGTGGGAGGGTCCTTTGCAGAGACTCACAAGCGCCATCTAGTGGTCCACGTGAGATACGGTTCTTTGGTAATTGCGACAGGTAAGTCTTTGGTTATGGTAGGAGAAGAGTGAGTTTAGTGCTTGTGAAAATTTTGTAAGCCAACTCATTTGGCTTTGGTGTGTTGGAGGCGGAGGTTATGAGGAAAATTGGATGCAGATTGCAGGGCTTTGTTTTTTTTTTATATAAACATCCGAGCCTATAGCAGGGCATGAGTTCAAACGGTAACAAAGGATTTAGAGTGGGAGGGTCCTTTGCAGAGACTCACAAGCGCCATCTAGTGGTCCACGTGACATACGGTTCTTTGGTAATTGCGACAGGTAAGTCTTTGGTTATAGTAGGAGAAGAGTGAGTTTAGTGCTTGGGAAAAGTTTGTAAGCAAACCCACCTGGCTTTGGTATAAAAGAGACGGGGTAAGAGGTTATGGGGGTAATTGGAGTAATATAGGACTTCTAAAAGACTGTGAAACGTGCACAGGTGAATCCACATATCTCTGTCCATGGTGTAGCAGTACAGTAGAAGTGGGAGTGTCAGGTAGGGCAGTTTTGATAGGATTTGTAGTTTGTCAGTTTTCAAGAAGTAAAGAAGAAACGTACACAAGTGAACCCACATATCTTTGTCTATGGTTTCTTCAGTACAGCGGAGATGTTGTAATTGGAAGGAGGATTTAGGCAATAGAGAGGGGGTATTAGGTATTACAGTATGGAGTCTAAGTTTGGAAGATGAGAAAGTTAGAGGAGAGTAGGGGGACAGGAGAGAGAAGGAAGGGAAAGGGGGATGTAGAGGAGGGTGGGTGGATAGCAGAAAGGGGAAGAGAAAAGAAATGTTAAGAATAGGGGTATCAGTATAGTGGAGAGGAAAGAAAGGAAGAGAAGGAGAAGAAGAACACTGAAAGAAGGGATGGAAAAGGAGAAGAAGGGAAGGGAAGGAGAGGAAGGGGAAGGAATAGAATGCATAGAAAAGAAAAGAACAGAAAGAAAGAGGGGAAAAGGAAAGAAAGGGAGAGGGGGGATATAATATGGAGTGGAAGTAATTGGTGAAAGTTAGGAAAAGAGATGGGAGGAAAGGGAGGAAGCAGTAGAAAGGGAAGAAAACAAAGAGTATGAGACAGGAGATAGAAGAAAAGGGGAGGGGATGAAAAAGAATTTTTTTTTTTTTATATAAACATGCGAGCCTATAGCAGGGCATGAGTTTAAACGGTAACAAAGGATTTAGGGTGGGAGGGTCCTTTGCAGAGACTCACAAGCGCCATCTAGTGGTCCACGTGAGATACGGTTCTTTGGTAATTGCGACAGGTAAGTCTTTGGTTATAGTAGGAGAAGAGTTTTTTTTTTTTTTTATTTTATATAAACATGCGAGCCTATAGCAGGGCATGAGTTTAAAAGGTAACAAAGGATTTGGAGTGGGAGGGTCCTTTGCAGAGACTCACAAGCGCCATCTAGTGGTCCACGTGAGATACGGTTCTTTGGTAATTGCGACAGGTAAGTCTTTGTTTTGTTTTTTTATATAAACATGCGAGCCTATTTTTTTTTTTTTTTTTATATAAACATGCGAGCCTATAGCAGGGCATGAGTTTAAAAGGTAACAAAGGATTTAGGGTGGGAGGGTCCTTTGCAGAGACTCACAAGCGCCATCTAGTGGTCCACGTGAGATACGGTTCTTTGGTAATTGCGACAGGTAAGTCTTTGGTTATGGTAGGAGAAGAGTGAGTTTAGTGCTTGTGAAAATTTTGTAAGCCAACTCATTTGGCTTTGGTGTGTTGGAGGCGGAGGTTATGAGGAAAATTGGATGCAGATTGCAGGGCTTTGTTTTTTTTTTTATATAAACATGCGAGCCTATAGCAGGGCATGAGTTCAAACGGTAACAAAGGATTTAGAGTGGGAGGGTCCTTTGCAGAGACTCACAAGCGCCATCTAGTGGTCCACGTGACATACGGTTCTTTGGTAATTGCGACAGGTAAGTCTTTGGTTATAGTAGGAGAAGAGTGAGTTTAGTGCTTGGGAAAAGTTTGTAAGCAAACCCACCTGGCTTTGGTATAAAAGAGACGGGGTAAGAGGTTATGGGGGTAATTGGAGTAATATAGGACTTCTAAAAGACTGTGAAACGTGCACAGGTGAATCCACATATCTCTGTCCATGGTGTAGCAGTACAGTAGAAGTGGGAGTGTCAGGTAGGGCAGTTTTGATAGGATTTGTAGTTTGTCAGTTTTCAAGAAGTAAAGAAGAAACGTACACAAGTGAACCCACATATCTTTGTCTATGGTTTCTTCAGTACAGCGGAGATGTTGTAATTGGAAGGAGGAGTTTAGGCAATAGAGAGGCGGTATTAGGTATTACAGTATGGAGTCTAAGGAAGAGAAGGAGAAGAAGAAAACTGAAAGAAGGGATGGAAAAGGAGAAGAAGGGAAGGGAAGGAGAGGAAGGGGAAGGAATAGAATGCATAGAAAAGAAAAGAACAGAAAGAAAGAGGGGAAAAGGAAAGAAAGGGAGGGGGAGGATAAAATATGGAGTGGAAGTAATTAGTGAAAGTTAGGAAAAGAGATGGGGGAAAGGGAGGAAGCAGTAGAAAGGGAAGGAAACGAAGAGTATGAGACAGGAGATAGAAGAAAAGGGGAGGGGATGAAAAAAAAAGAAGGAAAAGGAGAGTGAGTGGATAGTGGAGAGAAGGAAGGGACTTGTGAAGAGGGAAAGGGAGTAAGAGGAATGTCAGGAGATGGGGGATAGGAGTAGAGTGGGTAAGAAGGAAGGGAAAGGGAAGAAGGGAAAGGACGATAGGAGGATTTGAGGTGAAGAGAGGAGAGGAGAAGGAGAAGCAAAAGGAGGGGGATAGAAGTAGGGTGAAGAAGAGAGAAAGGCCAAGTATTATTTAAAAAAAAAAGTGTTGAATTAATTTAATTGCACACGCACGATTAAATAATTTGTTTGTATTGAACACACTGGATATATTATTTTTTTCGAAAAATTATTTTACCGACGGCAAGATCACTTTGAGAGTTATTATAGAGCACGCACTTCTGTTCCGGTTAAATATTCGCAGCATACTGTGAAGAGTAAGCCGCGACAATGCGACACATGCAGTTCGCCGATCGTGAGTAAGGAGAGAAGAAAATGAAGCGCGTCAAAGGCGACAGCGATCAGGCGACGACGGGCCGGCGACAACGGGCAGGCGTCGCGGCCGACAGGCGGAAGAGAGAAGATGTAATGCGTGTAAGCAGAGGGAGGGAGGGCGGTACAAGTATGTATATAAACGATAGAGATGACATAATCTAAGCGAAAACGACAGAGATGCCAAATTTTGGCTAACTTTTTAGCTTGTTTATGTGATGAGTTCAGGCGACACTGAACTTTATTAATTGTATATGTTAATGTTTTTATTAAATTATTTATATATATCGTTTAGCTGGTGGACGGGAGTATTGATATAAAAGGCTTTGATTAGTTGTAGTATTTGTTTGTTTAAATTAAGTGCGGCGGTTTGTACATCTCTGATAGAGATGTTGCCGTTCCAGCTAAACTACAAAGATGATACTATTTATTTTTTTAGCTATTCAGGCGACACTGAACTTTATTTTTTTTTATATAAACATGCGAGCCTATTTTTTTTTTTTCTTTATATAAACATGCGAGCCTATAGCAGGGCATGAGTTTAAACGGTAACAAAGGATTTAGAGTGGGAGGGTCCTTTGCAGAGACTCACAAGCGCCATCTAGTGGTCCACGTGAGATACGGTTCTTTGGTAATTGCGACAGGTAAGTCTTTGGTTATAGTAGGAGAAGAGTGAGTTTAGTGCTTGGGAAAAGTTTGTAAGCACACCCACCTGGCTTTGGTATAAAAGAGGCGGGGTAAGAGGTTATGGGGGTAATTGGAGTAATATAGGACTTCTAAAAGACTGTGAAACGTGCACAGGTGAATCCACATGTCTCTGTCCATGGTGTAGCAGTACAGTAGAAGTGGGAGTGTCAGGTAGGGCAGTTTTGATAGGATTTGTAGTTTGTCAGTTTTCAAGAAGTAAAGAAGAAACGTACACAAGTGAACCCACATATCTTTGTCTATGGTTTCTTCAGTGCAGCGGAGATGTTGTAATTGGAAGGAGGAGTTTAGGCAATAGAGAGGCGGTATTAGGTATTACAGTATGGAGTCTAAGGAAGAGAAGGAGAAGAAGAAAACTGAAAGAAGGGATGGAAAAGGAGAAGAAGGGAAGGGAAGGAGAGGAAGGGGAAGGAATAGAATGCATAGAAAAGAAAAGAACAGAAAGAAAGAGGGGAAAAGGAAAGAAAGGGAGGGGGAGGATAAAATATGGAGTGGAAGTAATTAGTGAAAGTTAGGAAAAGAGATGGGGGTAAGGGAGGAAGCAGTAGAAAGGGAAGGAAACGAAGAGTATGAGACAGGAGATAGAAGAAAAGGGGAGGGGATGAAAAAGAAAGAAGGAAAAGGAGAGTGAGTGGATAGTGGAGAGAAGGAAGGGAGTTGTGAAGAAGGAAAGGGAGTAAGAGGAATGTCAGGAGAAGGGGGATAGGAGTAGAGTGGGTAAGAAGGAAGGGAAAGGGAAGAAGGGAACGGAGGATAGGAGGATTTGAGGTGAAGAGAGGAGAGGAGAAGAAGAAGCAAAAGGAGGGGGATAGAAGTAGGGTGAAGAAGAGAGAAAGGCCAAGTATTATTTAAAAAAAAAAATGTGGAATTAATTTAATTGCACACGCACGATTAAATAATTTCTTTGTATTGAACACACTGGATATATTATTTTTTTTCGAAAAATTATTTTACCGACGGCAAGATCACTTTGAGAGTTATTATAGAGCACGCACTTCTGTTCCGGTTAAATATTCGCAGCATACTGTGAAGAGTAAGCCGCGACAATGCGACACATGCAGTTCGTCGATCGTGAGTAAGGAGAGAAGAAAATGAAGCGCGTCAAAGGCGACAGCGATCAGGCGACGACGGGCCGGCGACAACGGGCAGGCGTCGCGGCCGACAGGCGGAAGAGAGAAGATGTAATGCGTGTAAGCAGAGGGAGGGAGGGCGGTACAAGTATGTATATAAACGATAGAGATGACATAATCTAAGCGAAAACGACAGAGATGCCAAATTTTGGCTAACTTTTTAGCTTGTTTATATGATGAGTTCAGGCGACACTGAACTTTATTAATTGTATATGTTAATGTTTTTATTAAATTATTTATATATATCGTTTAGCTGGTGGACGGGAGTATTGATATAAAAGGCTTTGATTAGTTGTAGTATTTGTTTGTTTAAATTAAGTGCGGCGGTTTGTACATCTCTGATAGAGATGTTGCCGTTCCAGCTAAACGACAAAGATGATACTATTTATTTTTTTAGCTATTCAGGCGACACTGAACTTTATTTTTTTTTATATAAACATGCGAGCCTATTTTTTTTTTTTTCTTTATATAAACATGCGAGCCTATAGCAGGGCATGAGTTTAAACGGTAACAAAGGATTTAGAGTGGGAGGGTCCTTTGCAGAGACTCACAAGCGCCATCTAGTGGTCCACGTGAGATACGGTTCTTTGGTAATTGCGACAGGTAAGTCTTTGGTTATAGTAGGAGAAGAGTGAGTTTAGTGTTTGGGAAAAGTTTGTAAGCAAACCCACCTGGCTTTGGTATAAAAGAGGCGGGGTAAGAGGTTATGGGGGTAATTGGAGTAATATAGGACTTCTAAAAGACTGTGAAACGTGCACAGGTGAATCCACATATCTTTGTCCATGGTGTAGCAGTACAGTAGAAGTGGGAGTGTCAGGTAGGGCAGTTTTGATAGGATTTGTAGTTTGTCAGTTTTCAAGAAGTAAAGAAGAATCGTACACAAGTGAACCCACATATCTTTGTCTATGGTTTCTTCAGTACAGCGGAGATGTTGTAATTGGAAGGAGGAGTTTAGGCAATAGAGAGGCGGTATTAGGTATTACAGTATGGAGTCTAAGGAAGAGAAGGAGAAGAAGAAAACTGAAAGAAGGGATGGAAAAGGAGAAGAAGGGAAGGGAAGGAGAGGAAGGGGAAGGAATAGAATGCATAGAAAAGAAAAGAACAGAAAGAAAGAGGGGAAAAGGAAAGAAAGGGAGGGGGAGGATAAAATATGGAGTGGAAGTAATTAGTGAAAGTTAGGAAAAGAGATGGGGAAAGGGAGGAAGCAGTAGAAAGGGAAGGAAACGAAGAGTATGAGACAGGAGATAGAAGAAAAGGGGAGGGGATGAAAAAGAAAGAAGGAAAAGGAGAGTGAGTGGATAGTGGAGAGAAGGAAGGGACTTGTGAAGAGGGAAAGGGAGTAAGAGGAATGTCAGGAGATGGGGGATAGGAGTAGAGTGGGTAAGAAGGAAGGGAAAGGGAAGAAGGGAAAGGAGGACAGGAGGATTTGAGGTGAAGAGAGGAGAGGAGAAGGAGAAGCAAAAGGAGGGGGATAGAAGTAGGGTGAAGAAGAGAGAAAGGCCAAGTATTATTTAAAAAAAAAAGTGTTGAATTAATTTAATTGCACACGCACGATTAAATAATTTGTTTGTATTGAACACACTGGATATATTATTTTTTTCGAAAAATTATTTTACCGACGGCAAGATCACTTTGAGAGTTATTATAGAGCACGCACTTCTGTTCCGGTTAAATATTCGCAGCATACTGTGAAGAGTAAGCCGCGACAATGCGACACATGCAGTTCGCCGATCGTGAGTAAGGAGAGAAGAAAATGAAGCGCGTCAAAGGCGACAGCGATCAGGCGACGACGGGCCGGCGACAACGGGCAGGCGTCGCTGGCGACAGGCGTAAGAGAGAAGATGTAATGCGTGTAAGCAGAGGGAGGGAGGGCGGTACAAGTATGTATATAAACGATAGAGATGACATAATTTAAGCGAAAACGACAGAGATGCCAAATTTTGGCTAACTTTTTAGCTTGTTTATATGATGAGTTCAGGCGACACTGAACTTTATTAATTGTATATGTTAATGTTTTTATTAAATTATTTATATAAATCGTTTAGCTGGTGGACGGGAGTATTGATATAAAAGGCTTTGATTAGTTGTAGTATTTGTTTGTTTAAATTTTTTTTTTTTTTTTTTTTATATAAACATGCGAGCCTATAGCAGGGCATGAGTTTAAACGGTAACAAAGGATTTAGGGTGGGAGGGTCCTTTGCAGAGACTCACAAGCGCCATCTAGTGGTCCACGTGAGATACGGTTCTTTGGTAATTGCGACAGGTAAGTCTTTGTTTTTTTTTTTATATAAACATGCGAGCCTATAGCAGGGCATGAGTTTAAAAGGTAACAAAGGATTTAGGGTGGGAGGGTCCTTTGCAGAGACTCACAAGCGCCATCTAGTGGTCCACGTGAGATACGGTTCTTTGGTAATTGCGACAGGTAAGTCTTTGGTTATAGTAGGAGAAGAGTGAGTTTAGTGCTTGTGAAAATTTTGTAAGCCAACTCATTTGGCTTTGGTGTGTTGGAGGCGGAGGTTATGAGGAAAATTGGATGCAGATTGCAGGGCTTTGTTTTTTTTTTTATATAAACATGCGAGCCTATAGCAGGGCATGAGTTCAAACGGTAACAAAGGATTTAGAGTGGGAGGGTCCTTTGCAGAGACTCACAAGCGCCATCTAGTGGTCCACGTGACATACGGTTCTTTGGTAATTGCGACAGGTAAGTCTTTGGTTATAGTAGGAGAAGAGTGAGTTTAGTGCTTGGGAAAAGTTTGTAAGCAAACCCACCTGGCTTTGGTATAAAAGAGACGGGGTAAGAGGTTATGGGGGTAATTGGAGTAATATAGGACTTCTAAAAGACTGTGAAACGTGCACAGGTGAATCCACATATCTCTGTCCATGGTGTAGCAGTACAGTAGAAGTGGGAGTGTCAGGTAGGGCAGTTTTGATAGGATTTGTAGTTTGTCAGTTTTCAAGAAGTAAAGAAGAAACGTACACAAGTGAACCCACATATCTTTGTCTATGGTTTCTTCAGTACAGCGGAGATGTTGTAATTGGAAGGAGGATTTAGGCAATAGAGAGGGGGTATTAGGTATTACAGTATGGAGTCTAAGGAAGAGAAGGAGAAGAAGAAAACTGAAAGAAGGGATGGAAAAGGAGAAGAAGGGAAGGGAAGGAGAGGAAGGGGAAGGAATAGAATGCATAGAAAAGAAAAGAACAGAAAGAAAGAGGGGAAAAGGAAAGAAAGGGAGGGGGAGGATAAAATATGGAGTGGAAGTAATTAGTGAAAGTTAGGAAAAGAGATGGGGGAAAGGGAGGAAGCAGTAGAAAGGGAAGGAAACGAAGAGTATGAGACAGGAGATAGAAGAAAAGGGGAGGGGATGAAAAAAAAAGAAGGAAAAGGAGAGTGAGTGGATAGTGGAGAGAAGGAAGGGACTTGTGAAGAGGGAAAGGGAGTAAGAGGAATGTCAGGAGATGGGGGATAGGAGTAGAGTGGGTAAGAAGGAAGGGAAAGGGAAGAAGGGAAAGGACGATAGGAGGATTTGAGGTGAAGAGAGGAGAGGAGAAGGAGAAGCAAAAGGAGGGGGATAGAAGTAGGGTGAAGAAGAGAGAAAGGCCAAGTATTATTTAAAAAAAAAAGTGTTGAATTAATTTAATTGCACACGCACGATTAAATAATTTGTTTGTATTGAACACACTGGATATATTATTTTTTTCGAAAAATTATTTTACCGATGGCAAGATCACTTTGAGAGTTATTATAGAGCACGCACTTCTGTTCCGGTTAAATATTCGCAGCATACTGTGAAGAGTAAGCCGCGACAATGCGACACATGCAGTTCGCCGATCGTGAGTAAGGAGAGAAGAAAATGAAGCGCGTCAAAGGCGACAGCGATCAGGCGACGACGGGCCGGCGACAACGGGCAGGCGTCGCGGCCGACAGGCGTAAGAGAGAAGATGTAATGCGTGTAAGCAGAGGGAAGGAGGGCGGTACAAGTATGTATATAAACGATAGAGATGACATAATCTAAGCGAAAACGACAGAGATGCCAAATTTTGGCTAACTTTTTAGCTTGTTTATATGATGAGTTCAGGCGACACTGAACTTTATTAATTGTATATGTTAATGTTTTTATTAAATTATTTATATATATCGTTTAGCTGGTGGACGGGAGTATTGATATAAAAGGCTTTGATTAGTTGTAGTATTTGTTTGTTTAAATTAAGTGCGGCGGTTTGTACATCTCTGATAGAGATGTTGCCGTTCCAGCTAAACGACAAAGATGATACTATTTATTTTTTTAGCTATTCAGGCGACACTGAACTTTATTTTTTTTTATATAAACATGCGAGCCTATTTTTTTTTTTCTTTATATAAACATGCGAGCCTATAGCAGGGCATGAGTTCAAACGGTAACAAAGGATTTAGAGTGGGAGGGTCCTTTGCAGAGACTCACAAGCGCCATCTAGTGGTCCACGTGAGATACGGTTCTTTGGTAATTGCGACAGGTAAGTCTTTGGTTATAGTAGGAGAAGAGTGAATTTAGTGCTTGGGAAAAGTTTGTAAGCAAACCCACCTGGCTTTGGTATAAAAGAGGCGGGGTAAGAGGTTATGGGGGTAATTGGAGTAATATAGGACTTCTAAAAGACTGTGAAACGTGCACAGGTGAATCCACATATCTCTGTCCATGGTGTAGCAGTACAGTAGAAGTAGGAGTGTCAGGTAGGGCAGTTTTGATAGGATTTGTAGTTTGTCAGTTTTCAAGAAGTAAAGAAGAAACGTACACAAGTGAACCCACATATCTTTGTCTATGGTTTCTTCAGTACAGCGGAGATGTTGTAATTGAAAGGAGGAGTTTAGGCAATAGAGAGGCGGTATTAGGTATTACAGTATAGAGTCTAAGGAAGAGAAGGAGAAGAAGATAACTGAAAGAAGGGATGGAAAAGGAGAAGAAGGGAAGGGAAGGAGAGGAAGGGGAAGGAATAGAATGCATAGAAAAGAAAAGAACAGAAAGAAAGAGGGGAAAAGGAAAGAAAGGGAGGGGGAGGATAAAATATGGAGTGGAAGTAATTAGTGAAAGTTAGGAAAAGAGATGGGGGAAAGGGAGGAAGCAGTAGAAAGGGAAGGAAACGAAGAGTATGAGACAGGAGATAGAAGAAAAGGGGAGGGGATGAAAAAGAAAGAAGGAAAAGGAGAGTGAGTGGATAGTGGAGAGAAGAAGGGACTTGTGAAGAGGGAAAGGGAGTAAGAGGAATGTCAGGAGATGGGGGATAGGAGTAGAGTGGGTAAGAAGGAAGGGAAAGGGAAGAAGGGAAAGGAGGATAGGAGGATTTGAGGTGAAGAGAGGAGAGGAGAAGGAGAAGCAAAAGGAGGGGGATAGAAGTAGGGTGAAGAAGAGAGAAAGGCCAAGTATTATTTAAAAAAAAAGTGTTGAATTAATTTAATTGCACACGCACGATTAAATAATTTGTTTGTATTGAACACACTGGATATATTATTTTTTTCGAAAAATTATTTTACCGACGGCAAGATCACTTTGAGAGTTATTATAGAGCACGCACTTCTGTTCCGGTTAAATATTCGCAGCATACTGTGAAGAGTAAGCCGCGACAATGCGACACATGCAGTTCGCCGATCGTGAGTAAGGAGAGAAGAAAATGAAGCGCGTCAAAGGCGACAGCGATCAGGCGACGACGGGCCGGCGACAACGGGCAGGCGTCGCGGCCGACAGGCGTAAGAGAGAAGATGTAATGGGTGTAAGCAGAGGGAGGGAGGGCGGTACAAGTATGTATATAAACGATAGAGATGACATAATCTAAGCGAAAACGACAGAGATGCCAAATTTTGGCTAACTTTTTAGCTTGTTTATATGATGAGTTCAGGCGACACTGAACTTTATTAATTGTATATGTTAATGTTTTTATTAAATTATTTATATAAATCGTTTAGCTGGTGGACGGGAGTATTGATATAAAAGGCTTTGATTAGTTGTAGTATTTGTTTTTTTTTTTTTTTTTTTTTTTTTATATAAACATGCGAGCCTATAGCAGGGCATGAGTTTAAACGGTAACAAAGGATGCACAGGTGAATCCACATATCTCTGTCCATGGTGTAGCAGTACAGTAGAAGTGGGAGTGACAGGTATTGCAGTTTTGATAGGATTTGTAGTTTGTCAGTTTTTAAGAAGTAAAGAAGAAACGTACACAAGTGAACCCACATATCTTTGTCTATGGTTTCTTCAGTACAGCGGAGATGTTGTAATTGGAAGGAGGAGTTTAGGCAATAGAGAGGGGGTTTTAGGTATTACAGTATGGAGTCTAAGTTTGGAAGAGGAGAAAGTTACTGGAGAGTAGGGGGACAGGAGAGAGAAGGAAGGGAAAGGGGGATGTAGAGGAGGGTGGGTGGATAGCAGAAAGGGGAAGGAAAAGAAATGTTAAGAATAGGGGTATCAGTATAGTGGAGAGGAAAGAAAGGAAGAGAAGGAGAAGAAGAAAACTGAAAGAAGGGATGGAAAAGGAGAAGAAGGGAAGGGAAAGAGAGGAAGGGGAAGGAATAGAATGCATACAAAAGAAAAGAACAGAAAGAAAGAGAGGAAAAGGAAAGAAAGGGAGGGAGAGGATATAATATGGAGTGGAAGTAATTAGTGAAAGTTAGGAAAAGAGATGGGGGGAAAGGGAGGAAGCAGTAGAAAGGGAAGGAAACGAAGAGTATGAGACAGGAGATAGAAGAAAAGGGGAGGGGATGAAAAAAAAAGAAGGAAAAGGAGAGTGAGTGGATAGTGGAGATTTTTTTTTTTATATAAACATGCGAGCCTATAGCAGGGCATTTTTTTTTTTTTTTTTATATAAACATGCGAGCCTATAGCAGGGCATGAGTTTAAACGTTAACAAAGGATTTAGAGTGGGAGGGTCCTTTGCAGAGACTCACAAGCGCCATCTAGTGGTCCACGTGAGATACGGTTCTTTGGTAATTGCGACAGCTAAGTCTTTGGTTATAGTAGGAGAAGAGTGAGTTTAGTGCTTGGGAAAAGTTTGTAAGCAAACCCACCTGGCTTTGGTATAAAAGAGGCGGGGTAAGAAGTTATGGGGGTAATTGGAGTAATATAGGACTTCTAAAAGACTGTGAAACGTGCACAGGTGAATCCACATATCTCTGTCCATGGTGTAGCAGTACAGTAGAAGTGGGAGTGTCAGGTAGGGCAGTTTTGATAGGATTTGTAGTTTGTCAGTTTTCAAGAAGTAAAAAAGAAACGTACACAAGTGAACCCACATATCTTTGTCTATGGTTTCTTCAGTACAGCGGATATGTTGTAATTGGAAGGAGGAGTTTAGGCAATAGAGAGGCGGTATTCGGTATTACAGTATGGAGTCTAAGAAAGAGAAGGAGAAGAAGAAAACTGAAAGAAGGGATGGAAAAGGAGAAGAAGGGAAGGGAAGGAGAGGAAGGGGAAGGAATAGAATGCATAGAAAAGAAAAGAACAGAAAGAAAGAGGGGAAAAGGAAAGAAAGGGAGGGGGAGGATATAATATGGAGTGGAAGTAATTAGTGAAAGTTAGGAAAAGAGATGGGGGGAAAGGGAGGAAGCAGTAGAAAGGGAAGGAAACGAAGAGTATGAGACAGGAGATAGAAGAAAAGGGGAGGGGATGAAAAAGAAAGAAGGAAAAGGAGAGTGAGTGGATAGTGGAGAGAAGGAAGGGAGTTGTGAAGAGGGAAAGGGAGTAAGAGGAATGTCAGGAGAAGGGGGATAGGAGTAAAGTGGGTAAGAAGGAAGGGAAAGGGAAGAAGGGAAAGGAGGATAGGAGGATTTGAGGTGAAGAGAGGAGAGGAGAAGGAGAAGCAAAAGGAGGGGGATAGAAGTAGGGTGAAGAAGAGAGAAAGGCCAAGTATTATTTAAAAAAAAAGTGTTGAATTAATTTAATTGCACACGCACGATTAAATAATTTGTTTGTATTGACCACACTGGATATATTATTTTTTTTCGAAAAATTATTTTACCGACGGCAAGATCACTTTGAGAGTTATTATAGAGCACGCACTTCTGTTCCGGTTAAATATTCGCAGCATACTGTGAAGAGTAAGCCGCGACAATGCGACACATGCAGTTCGCCGATCATGAGTAAGGAGAGATGAAAATGAAGCGCGTCAAAGGCGACAGCGATCAGGCGACGACGGGCCGGCGACAACGGGCAGGCGTCGCGGCCGACAGGCGTAAGAGAGAGAAGATGTAATGCGTGTAAGCAGAGGGAGGGAGGGCGGTACAAGTATGTATATAAACGATAGAGATGACATAATCTAAGCGAAAACGACAGAGATGCCAAATTTTGGCTAACTCTTTAGCTTGTTTATATGATGAGTTCAGGCGACACTGAACTTTATTAATTGTATATGTTAATGTTTTTATTAAATTATTTATATATATCGTTTAGCTGGTGGACGGGAGTATTGATATAAAAGGCTTTGATTAGTTGTAGTATTTGTTTGTTTAAATTATTTTTGGCCGAAAATTGCGGCGGTTTGTACATCTCTGATAGAGATGTTGCCGTTCCAGCTAAACGACAAAGATGATACTATTTATTATACCCGCTACCCATAGGGTAGAAGGGTATTATGACTTAGTGCCAACAGAAAATGTATGTAACAGGCAGAAGGAGGCATCTCCGACCCCATAAAGTATATATATTCTTGATCAGCATCAACAGCCGAGATGATATAGCCGTGTCCGTCTGTCCGTCTGTCCGTCTGTCTGTCCGTATGAACACCTGGATCTCAGAGACTATAAGACATAGAGACACCAAATTTGGCAAAAAGTTTCCTTCATACCCTACGCAGATCAAGTTTGTTTCAAAAGTTGGATGCCACGCCCCCTTCGCCCACAATAAGCATTAATCTAGAAAAAGTCAAGTTTTTTTTTAGTAAATCGCGTATAACTCCAAAAGTTCTTTGTGTAATGATGTGTAATTTGGTAGCCCATTTGCGCTTGACACTCTTTATATACCCTGTAATTTTGGTACAAATCGGATAAGTAGAACAAAAGTTATTCGTGAAACTATTTATCAAAATTTTTGTGCCCAGTGCATATGGACGTATTAAGTGTGTGAATGACCTGGAGATATCAAATTTGGTGACAGTATTCGTGTAGATCTTACGCAGATCAAGATTGTTTTAGATTTTTGCCACGCCCCTTTCCGCCCCCAAAAACTGTAAAAGCCGTAATAATAAACCTAGAGCATTGAATTTTGGTATGCATAATAATAATTATATTCTCAATGATTCCTGTGAATTTGGTTGAGATCGAGTGAAAAACAAGGAAGTTATTAATGAATCAATTTTATATGCAAAATTCACTTGCAGCTGCCCGCGCTTTGTTTGTTTAGTTGACAGTGTGACCATAAGGGTGTTGTGGATTTTTACCCGCTATTTTCAAATATATACAAACAAAACACAAAATTCAGTATATTTTTGGTATATTTGTTGTTAAAATACCATTAAAATTTTTTTTTTCTCTCGAAATGGGTTGCGGGTATCATACGGTCGAGCACTCTCGACTGTAGCTTTCTCACTTGTTTTTTTAGCTATTCAGGCGACACTGAACTTTATTAATTGTATTATTTTATAGTTGTATATGTTTTATTTATAAATAATATCGGGTAACCAGTGGTTTTTTTTTTTTATATAAACATGCGAGCCTATAGCAGGGCATGAGTTTAAACGGTAACAAAGGATTTAGGGTGGGAGGGTCCTTTGCAGAGACTCACAAGCGCCATCTAGTGGTCCACGTGAGATACGGTTCTTTGGTAATTGCGACAGGTAAGTCTTTGGTTATAGTAGGAGAAGAGTGAGTTTAGTGCTTGGGAGAAGTTTGTAAGCAAACCCACGTGGCTTTGGTATAAAAGAGGCGGGGGTAAGAGGTTATGGGGGTAATTGAAGTAATATAGGACTTCTAAAAGACTGTGAAACGTGCACAGGTGAATCCACATATCTCTGTCCATGGTGTAGCAGTCAGTAGAAGTGGGAGTGTCAGGTAGGGCAGTTTTGATAGGATTTGTAGTTTGTCAGTTTTCAAGAAGTAAAGAAGAAACGTACACAAGTGAACCCACATATCTTTGTCTATGGTTTCTTCAGTACAGCGGAGATGTTGTAATTGGAAGGAGGAGTTTAGGCAATAGAGAGGGGGTATTAGGTATTACAGTATGGAGTCTAAGGAAGAGAAGGAGAAGAAGAAAACTGAAAGAAGGGATGGAAAAGGAGAAGAAGGGAAGGGAAGGAGTGGAAGGGGAAGGAGAGGAAGGGGAAGGAATAGAATGCATAGAAAAGAAAAGAACAGAAAGAAAGAGGGGAAAAGGAAAGAAAGGGAGGGGGAGGATATAATATGGAGTGGAAGTAATTAGTGAAAGTTAGGAAAAGAGATAGGGGGAAAGGGAGGAAGCAGTAGAAAGGGAAGGAAACGAAGAGTATGAGACAGGAGAAAAAAGAGGAAAGGGGGAGGGGATGAAAAAGAAAGAAGGAAAAGGAGAGTGAGTGGATAGTGGAGAGAAGGAAGAGAGTTGTGAAGAGGGAAAGGGAGTAAGAGGAATGTCAGGAGATGGGGGATAGGAGTAGAGTGGGTAAGAAGGAAGGGAAAGGGAAGAAGGAAAAGGAGGATAGGAGGATTTGAGGTGAAGAGAGGAGAGGAGAAGGAGAAGCAAAAGGAGGGGGATAGAAGTAGGGTGAAGAAGAGAGAAAGGCCAAGTATTATTTAAAAAAAAAAGTGTTGAATTAATTTAATTGCACACGCACGATTAAATAATTTGTTTGTATTGAATACACTGGATATATTATTTTTTTTCGAAAAATTATTTTACCGACGGCAAGATCACTTTGAGAGTTATTATAGAGCACGCACTTCTGTTCCGGTTAAATATTCGCAGCATACTGTGAAGAGTAAGCCGCGACAATGCGACACATGCAGTTCGCCGATCGTGAGTAAGGAGAGAAGAAAATGAAATCGCGTCAAAGGCGACAGCGATCAGGCGACGACGGGCCGGCGACAACGGGCAGGCGTCGCGGCCGACAGGCGTAAGAGAGAAGATGTAATGCGTGTAAGCAGAGGGAGGGAGGGCGGTACAAGTATGTATGACATAATCTAAGCGAAAACGACAGAGATGCCAAATTTTGGCTAACTTTTTAGCTTGTTTATATGATGAGTTCAGGCGACACTGAACTTTATTAATTGTATATGTTAATGTTTTTATTAAATTATTTATATATATCGTTTAGCTGGTGGACGGGAGTATTGATATAAAAAGCTTTGATTAGTTGTAGTATTTGTTTGTTTAAATTATTTTTGGCCGAAAATTGCGGCGGTTTGTACATCTCTGATAGAGATGTTGCCGTTCCAGCTAAACGATATATATAAATAATTTTAATTTTTTTAGCTATACAGGCGACACTGAACTTTATTAATTGTATTATTTTATGGTTGTATATGTTTTATTTATAAATAATATCGGGTAACCAGTGGATGGGAGGAATACAGCAAATACCTTGATTTATTATAGTTTTTATGAGAGAATTTTTTGGCTAGAAAACTTGCGGCGGTCGTGTATATTGCGTTGTATGTGTTTCTATTTGGCGGTAGTTAGCAGAAAAACCATTGAGTGCCGCACCACTTATGAATGGCCGTCCGCCATTATTGTATGTGTTGTTGTTCGCAAGCCAGAGGACGCGCCAGAAACATTTTGCAGGAGTAAATATGAGTGTGGTGTGTTTAAATAAATAAATAAATATGTGCACATATGTTGCACATTAGGGGCCAAACTAAATTGGCTTCTTTATTTGCTTTGTTACTGTAGCTTAAGTAGCAACCTTTACAAATATTAATGGCGTTAGATTAACAGGGTGTATAATATAGTTTAATGCTGCATGTGTTACATATCATGCAGCATTGTAATGGCATCAGCATAAACAGCTGTTAGACATAAGCTATTATTTACATTTGATTTAAGTTTATGTGCACAGCACATGTGAGAAAGTAATGAAATAATATAATTATATGTTTTTTTTTTTAAACTTATTTTCAACTCAGGAAGAAGAGGAACGACATCAATAAAGGTTTTGGGTAAGCATAAAAGCTTCGCTGTACGTCAATTAGGCATAGTTGCTGGTATTGGCCGAGACACTCTACATATTGCGGCCGCAAGATCACCCACAGCTGTCCAAGACAGGAAGAGGCACGACATCAGCGTAAGTACAGTACAGTACAGTACTGCAGGATATGCTATAAAAATAAGATATATTTTTGTGTATTATTGGCAGGAACATTGTCATGTTTGCATCATCATAAATGCATTTATTTCATTATTGGCAGGAACATCGTCTTGTGGATCGTTTTCTAGTTTCACGCCCAGCGCGCTGATTTGTTGTGGAAGTTACAGGCAGCGAATGTGAGTTTGAAGTATTGATCAGTGTTCGAAGGTTTATTGATGTAGAAATATGTTTTTTTTTTAGCGAGAGCGCAATGTTTGTCTTCATTGGGCATCATCTCTTTTTGAAGTCTACGATCGCAATACAATTGGAGGATTTTGACTACGAATCTTTGTTAAGTGCTTGTATATAGTGCTTACTAATACCCAACAGTTGTAAATTATATATTATTCGATTGTACAAAAAGTTATACAGCTTTTGCAATTGGCGCACTCGCAATTTTTTCATTTGTTTATGTTTAATCATATTGCTACAAGCTTGTAATTTTGCATAGGCGCACATGGCTCAGAGATTTGTAAATTTTTAGGATCCGATAATGCCAGTCAAATTTAAAATGCATTGTTAAGTGTTTGCATATAATAAGTTGCCATTTGTGCAACATTTTTCGATACGTAGCAATTAATAATTATGTTATGTATTGTCCGATTGTACAAAGTGTTATGCAGCTTTTATAGTTCTTGCACTCGCAGTTTTTTTTTATTTGTTTATGAAATTACAAAATTTGTATAGCCGTTCTTGAGCGTAGCGAGTGTAAAAGTAATCTTAACTTTTTCAATGCAAATTTGATGTAGAGCATAAGGAAATATCATCAATATTGCACAAACAACTTGTAATATGAATTGATATACTATCTTTTAGTTTTCTCATGATTAGAATTAGCATTTTGTCAGTCATTGGTAGGAATTTCAGTGCTGTTTAGTTGTAGTACATAATTAGTATTAGTAAGATAATTATAATTTCTTTACCAGATTATTTAGTGTATTGATAAGAACATCAAACTTTTTAGCCATTAAGTTGTTAACAGCAGCTACTTGATCTAGCGCACGTGTAAAGGTACTGTATGGCATTGGCGATCCATCAAGGAGCCCGTTCTGTACCTGTTGTTGCTGTTGATGTTTCAGGTGAAGTCTGCGCTGAAAGTTTTGCAGGTGTTTCTCAGCTGGATTACGTACTTTACTGGATCTGCTTATATGGGCAGTGTCACTGTAAGTTAGATTGACAGAATTATTAAGTGTGCTTAGATGTTGTTGCTGCTGCTTTATTTCATTGCTTCTCATATTCTTTATATTCTTAGATACCAGGCGATTTGGATTAGTAGTAGCAAGAGCTGTATTGCTTGACGACTGATAGCCATGTTGTTGTTGCCCATGTTTGCGCAGGTGTTGGCCTTGATGATCCTGTTGCATTGGACCCTGGAGACGAGGCGGCCGCTGCAACTGACTTTGCTGGTGTTCGACTGAGATAGGGCAGTTTGGGATTTGAGCATTTCGATCTCTGAGTTGCTGATCCTGGACTCGTTTATTTGCTGTGCGTACACGATTGATCAAAAGTTTGGCTTTTTCTTTTTTCCTGTACAGTTAGCACATTTTGGATCTACATCTCTGGATTTAGTGCATGTTGTTGTGGGGTGTTCGCCGGAGCACTTCATACATACAAATGGCATGCGACAGTAATTCTTGCTATGGCCAAATGATTGGCAACGATGACACTGAACAGGATCAGAGCGTCTTAGTTGCCTTTCTACTGTAATATGTTGATTGCCTATTTTTGTAAGGGAACATATCTTCTTATGATCATCGTTAAGTTGTGTTTCCAATTCTATCTCAAATAGGTTCATTGGTCTGCCAGTAAAACGATGTTTGATAACCTTAATGAAGCGAGTGACATAACCAAGTTCAGCTCATTGGTTGCGTATCCAGCCACATGGAGTGGAGTAGTGGAGATGACGAAAGATAACTCGAAAGCCTCGCTCTCTAGACAGCTGGTGTGTGTGCATGTTCGTGTTATTCGCAGTCCTTGCACTGAATCCTGATACCATTGCCTTGAGTGCATTTTGTTATAAAATTATTCGCACCTGGAATTCTATTAATCCTGTCGATTAGTGGCTGGATCTCATTGACATTTGGAATAAACAGAGAGGGCAGCTTGGCACTCTGCAATCCTTACCAAGAAGATTGTTGGTGTTGCTCAGCTTGCTGCTGTTGTTGACGAAGTTCAGCGTTAGAACCTTCTTGAATGGGTTCTGTACCAGAATCATTTCTAGATCGCTCATCTGAACTGCTAGCGTCTATCTCTATATGCTCATTTGACCTAATAAGCGGTTCGGATATGCGTCTCCTTTTGAAGGATGATTCACATGCAGTTTTGGATATGGTTTTGTTCACATCATAAAGTCGGACAACTGGCTGTGCCTGCATAGTTTTCCTAATAGATTTCAAACTTAATGAGAGTGGAAAGTTTTTCCGCCTTCTATGTTGAAGAGAAGTAATAACCTTGCGCTTAGTAACATCAGCAGGATGGTGGTTACTGGCAGCATTTCTCCTGGGTGCGGGATACGGATTCGTATCTGTACTCGGCACAGCATCCATAAGATCTGCTGCAGTCAGATTAAGCTCTTCAGTTGGGATTGGCTGAGCCTCTGCATGGCTTTGACTCAAACCTGGGAGACGGTGCAAGTCATCACTTGTGGTTTGCTGGTGCAGAGACTCGATGTCATTGGCGTCTGGCGTCAAATTATTGCCTTTTGGCGGGCTTTTTGGAGACAACCCTACATTCTTATTATGATTTGGCGGGCTTTTAGTTGTCAAATTAGTCTTGTTAATATGCTGATTATCGCAAAAATGATGATTAAAACTATTATTCTTTACGATTGTTGGCATTTTTTTTTTTTTTTATTTAAACATGCGAGCCTATAGCTGGGCATGAGTTTAAACGGTAACAAAGGATTTAGGGTGGGAGGGTCCTTTGCAGAGACTCACAAGCGCCATCTAGTGGTCCACGTGAGATACGGTTCTTTGGTAATTGCGACAGGTAAGTCTTTGGTTATAGTAGGAGAAGAGTAAGTTTAGTGCTTGGGAGAAGTTTGTAAGCAAACCCACGTGGCTTTGGTATAAAAGAGGCGGGGGTAAGAGGTTATGGGGGTAATTGGAGTAATATAGGACTTCTAAAAGACTGTGAAACGTGCACAGGTGAATCCACATATCTCTGTCCATGGTGTAGCAGTCAGTAGAAGTGGGAGTGTCAGGTAAGGCAGTTTTGATAGGATTTGTAGTTTGTCAGTTTTCAAGAAGTAAAGAAGAAAGGTACATAAGTGAACCCACATATCTTTGTCTATGGTTTCTTCAGTACAGCGGAGATGTTGTAATTGGAAGGAGGAGTTTAGGCAATCGAGAGGGGGTATTAGGGATTACAGTATGGAGTCTAAGTTTGAAAGAGGAGAAAGTTAGAGGAGAGAAGGGGGACAGGAGAGAGAAGGAAGGGAAAGGGGGATGTAGAGGAGGGTGGGTGGATAGCAGAAAGGGGAAGAAAAAAGAAATGTTAAGAATTGGGGTATCAGTATAGTGGAGAGGAAAGAAAGGAAGAGAAGGAGAAGAAGAAAACTGAAAGAAGAGATGGAAAAGGAGAAGAAGGGAAGGGAAGGAGAGGAAGGGGAAGGATTAGAATGCATAGAAAAGAAAAAAACAGAAAGAAAGAGGGGAAAAGGAAAGAAAGGGAGAGGGGGGATATAATATGGAGTGGAAGTAATTAGTGAAAGTTAGGAAAAGAGATGGAGGGAAAGGGAGGAAGCAGTAGAAAGGGAAGGAAACGAAGAGTATGAGACAGGAGATAGAAGAAAAGGGGAGGGGATGAAAAAGAAAGAAGGAAAAGGAGAGTGAGTGGATAGTGGAGAGAAGGAAGGGAGTTGTGAAGAGGGAAAGGGAGTAAGAGGAATGTCAGGAGAAGGGGGATAGGAGTAGAGTGGGTAAGAAGGAAGGGAAAGGGAAGAAGGGAAAGGAGGATAGGAGGATTTGAGGTGAAGAGAGGAGAGGAGAAGGAGAAGCAAAAGGAGGGGGATAGAAGTAGGGTGAAGAAGAGAGAAAGGCCAAGTGCACACGCACGATTAAATAATTTGTTTGTATTGAACACACTGGATATATTATTTTTTTTCGAAAAATTATTTTACCGACGGCAAGATCACTTTGAGAGTTATTATAGAGCACGCACTTCTGTTCCGGTTAAATATTCGCAGCATACTGTGAAGAGTAAGCCGCGACAATGCGACACATGCAGTTCGCCGATCGTGAGTAAGGAGAGAAGAAAATGAAGCGCGTCAAAGGGGACAGCGATCAGGCGACGACGGGCCGGCGTCGCGGCCGACAGGCGTAAGAGAGAAGATGTAATGCGTGTAAGCAGAGGGAGGGAGGGCGGTACAAGTATGTATATAAACGATAGAGATGACATAATCTAAGCGAAAACGACAGAGATGCCAAATTTTGGAAAACTTTTTAGCTTGTTTATATGATGAGTTCAGGCGACACTGAACTTTATTAATTGAATATGTTAATGTTTTTATTAAATTATTTATATATATCGTTAAGCTGGTGGACGGGAGTATTGATATAAAAGGCTTTGATTAGTTGTAGTATTTGTTTGTTTAAATTATTTTTGGCCGAAAATTGCGGCGGTTTGTAGATCTCTGATAGAGATGTTGCCGTTCCAGCTAAACGACAGAGATGATACTATTTATTTTTTTAGCTATTCAGGCGACACTGAACTTTATTAATTGTATTATTTTATAGTTGTATATGTTTTATTTATAAATAATATCGGGTAACCAGTGGATGGGAGGAATACAGCAAATACCTTGATTTATTATAGTTTTTATGAGAGAATTTTTTGGCTCGAAAACTTGCGGCGGTCGTGTATATTGCGATGTATGTGTTTCTATTTGGCGGTAGTTAGCAGAAAAACCGCTGAGTGCCGCACCACTTATGAATGGCCGTCCGCCATTATTGTATGTGTTGTTGTTACGCAAGCCAGAGGCACGCGCCAGAAACATTTTGCAGGAGTAAATATGAGTGTGGTGTATTTAAATAAATAAATAAATATGTGCACATATTAGCAATTTTAAAAGGACGATGTTAAATACCTTATGGGCAGCTTAGGCCAAGTATTATTTAAAAAATAAAAAAGTGTTGAATTAATTTAATTGCACACGCACGATTAAATAATTTGTTTGTATTGAACACACTGGATATATTATTTTTTTTCGAAAAATTATTTTTTTTTTTTTTTTTTTTTTATAAACATGCGAGCCTATAGCAGGGCATGAGTTTAAACGGTAATAAAGGATTTAGAGTGGGAGGGTCCTTTGCAGAGACTCACAAGCGCCATATAGTGGTCCACGTGAGATACGGTTCTTTGGTAATTCCGACAGGTAAGTCTTTGGTTATAGTAGGAGAAGAGTGAGTTTAGTGCTTGGGAAAAGTTTGTAAGCAAACCCACCTGGCTTTGGTATAAAAGAGGCGGGGTAAGAGGTTATGGGTGTAATTGGAGTAATATAGGACTTCTAAAAGACTGTGAAACGTGCACAGGTGAATCCACATATCTCTGTCCATGGTGTAGCAGTGCAGTAGAAGTGGGAGTGTCAGGTAGGGCAGTTTGATAGGATTTTTAGTTTGCCAGTTTTCAAGAAGTAAAGAAGAAACGTACACAAGTGAACCCACATATCTTTGTCTATGGTTTCTTCAGTACAGCGGAGATGTTGTAATTGGAAGGAGGAGTTTTGGCAATAGAGAGGGGGTATTAGGTATTACAGTATGGAGTCTAAGTTTGGAAGAAGGGAAAGTTACAGGAGAGTAGGGGGACAGGAGAGAGAAGGAAGGGAAAGGGGGATGTAGAGGAGGGTGGGTGGATAGCAGAAAGGGGAAAAGAAAAGAAATGAAAGAAAGGAAGAGAAGGAGAAGAAGAAAACTGAAAGAAGGGATGGAAAAGGGGAAGAAGGGAAGGGAAGGAGAGGAAGGGGAAGGAATAGAATGCATAGAAAAGAAAAGAACAGAAAGAAAGAGGGGAAAAGGAAAGAAAGGGAGAGGGGGGATATAATATGGAGGGCAAGTAATTAGTGAAAGTTAGGAAAAGAGATGGGAGGAAAGGGAGGAAGCAGTAGAGAGGGAAGGAAACAAAGAGTATGAGACAGGAGATAGAAGAAATGGGGAGGGGATGGAAAAGAAAGAAGGAAAAGTAGAGTGAGTGGATAGTGGAGAGAAGGAAGGGAGTTGTGAAGAGGGAAAGGGAGTAAGAGGAATGTCAGGAGAAGGGGGATAGGAGTAGAGTGGGTAAGAAGCAAGAGAAAGAAGCGAGAGGACAAGGAGGATGGAATAGTGAAGGGTAAGGGAAGGGAAAAGGAATGGAGATAACAGGAAACAAAATAATAGAAAGAAAACAAGAGAGATAGGGAAAGGAAGGGAAAGGAAAGGTAGGGTATGAAGGGGAAGAAATAAGTGAAAAGGAAGGAAAGTTGATTGGAGGAAAGGGAGAAAGCAGTAGAAAGGGAAAGAAAGGGAGAGTAAGGGACAGGGGAAAGATGAAAGGGAGAGGGGTGAAAAAGAGGGAGGGAAAAGGAAAGTGAATGGATAGGAAGGAGAGGAATTATGATGAAGAAAGGAGAGATAACAAAAGAAGGGAGATAGGAGTGAGTGAAGAAGAAGGAAGAAAAAGGAAACAAAGAGTAAGGAGGGAAAATGAAAGAAGAGGAAGGAGAAGGGAGAGATTAGTGAAAGGAGAGGAAATTAATGAACAGGAAAGAAGAGGATAGAAAGAAAGAGGGGAGAGGGAAAGGAAAGATAAGGTATGAAGGGGAAGTAATAGGTGAAGGGGAGGAAAGGAGATGGGAGGAAAGGAGATGGGAGGAAAGAGAGGATAGGGAAGACAGAAGAAAGTAGTGGGAAGGAAGGGAATAGGGGACAGGAGAGTGGGTGGATGGGAAAGAGAGGAAAAGAGAGAATTTGATGTGAAGAGAGGAGAGGAGAAGGAAAGGCAAAAGGAGGGGGGATAGGAGTAGGGTGAAGAAGAGAGAAAGGTTAAGGCGGGGAGGGGATGAAAAAGAAGGAGGGAAAAGGAGAGTGAGTGGATAGTGGAGAGAAGGAAAGGAATAGTGGAGAGGAAAAGGGAGTGAGAGGAATGTCAGGAGAAGGGGGATAGGAGTAGAGTGGATAAGACGGAAGGGAAAGCGAAGAAAGAGAAAGGAGGATAGGAGTGGGAAAAAGAATAAAAGGAGAGGACAAGAGAGGATGGAATAGGGAAGGATAAGGGAAGGGAAGGGGAATGGAGGTAACAGGAAACAAAATAATAGAAAGAAAGAGAAGAGAAGAAAGGGAAAGGAAAGGAAAGGAAAGGTAGGGTATGAAGGGGAAGAAATAAGTGAAAAGGAAGGAAAGTTGATTGGAGGAAAGGGAGAAAACAGTAGAAAGGGAAAGAAAGGGAGAGTAAGGGACAGGGGAAAGATGAAAGGGAGAGGGGTGAAAAAGAAGGAGGGAAGAGGAAAGTGAATGGATAGGGAGGAGAGGAATTGTGGTGAAAAAAGGAGAGATAACAAAAGAAGGGGGATAGGAGTGAGTGGAGAAGAATGAAGAAAAAGGAAAGAAAGAGTAAGGAGGGGAAATGAAAGGAGAGGATGAAGAAGGGAGAGATTAGTGAAAGGAGAGGAAAGGAGTGGACAGGAAAGAAGAGAGTAGAGAGAAAGAGGGGAGAGGGAAAGGAAAGGAAAGATAAGATATGAAGGGAAAGTAATATGTGAGATGAAGGAAAGGAGGTGGGAGAAAGAGAGGATAGAGGAGGGAGGAGACAGTAGAAAGGAGGTAGGGGACAGGAGAAAGAAGGAAGGGAAGGGGATGCAAGAGAGAGAACGAAAAGAAAAGTGGATGGATGGTAAGGCAGGGAAAAGCGAGAACTAGTGGAGAAGAGGGGAGAGGAAAAAGAAAGGTAAAAGAAAGCGGATAGGGGTTTAGTGAAGAAGAAGGAAGGGATAGGAAAGAAAGACTTAGGCGAGTAGGAGGGGAAAAATAAAATAAAAGGGTAAGGAGGAGGGAAGGATAACAGAAAGGAATGGAATGAACAGAAAAGAATAAAAAGAAAGGGGAGGAAAGGAAAGGAAAGATAGGATATGAAGGGGAAGTAATAGGTGAAGGGGAGGAAAGAGAGGATAGGGAAGGCAGAAGAAAGCAGTGGGAAGGAAGGGAATAGGGGACAGGAGAGTGGGTGAATGGGAAAGAGAGGAAAAGAGAGAATTTGAGGTGGAGAGAGAAGAGGAGAAGGAGTGGCAAAAGGAGGGGGGATAGGAGTAGGGTGAAGAAGAGAGAAAGGCCAAGTATTATTTAAAAAATAAAAAAGTGTTGAATTAATTTAATTGCACACGCACGATTAAATAATTTGTTTGTATTGAACACACTGGATATATTATTTTTTTTCGAAAAATTTTTTTACCGACGGCAAGATCACTTTGAGAGTTATTATAGAGCACGCACTTCTGTTTCGGTTAAATATTCGCAGCATACTGTGAAGAGTAAGCCGCGACAATGCGACACATGCAGTTCGCCGATCGTGAGTAAGGAGAGAAGAAAATGAAGCGCGTCAAAGGCGACAGCGATCAGGCGACGACGGGCCGGCGACAACGGGCAGGCGTCGCGGCCGACAGGCGTAAGAGAGAAGATGTAATGCGTGTAAGCAGAGGGAGGGAGGGCGGTACAAGTATGTATGACATAATCTAAGCGAAAACGACAGAGATGCCAAATTTTGGCTAACTTTTTAGCTTGTTTATATGATGAGTTCAGGCGACACTGAACTTTATTAATTGTATATGTTAATGTTTTTATTAAATTATTTATATATATCGTTTAGCTGGTGGACGGGAGTATTGATATAAAAGGCTTTGATTAGTTGTAGTATTTGTTTGTTTAAATTATTTTTGGCCGAAAATTGCGGCGGTTTGTACATCTCTGATAGAGATGTTGCCGTTCCAGCTAAACGACAGAGATGATACTATTTATTTTTTTAGCTATTCAGGCGACACTGAACTTTATTAATTGTATTATTTTATAGTTGTATATGTTTTATTTATAAATAATATCGGGTAACCAGTGGATGGGAGGAATACAGCAAATACCTTGATTGATTATAGTTTTTATGAGAGAATTTTTTGGCAAAAAAACTTGCGGCGGTCGTGTATATTTCGATGTATGTGTTTCTATTTGGCGGTAGTTAGCAGAAAAACCGCTGAGTGCCGCACCACTTATGAATGGCCGTCCGCCATTATTGTATGTGTTGTTGTTACGCAAGCCAGAGGCACGCGCCAGATACATTTTGCAGGAGTAAATATGAGTGTGGTGTATTTAAATAAATAAATAAATATGTGCACATATTAGCAATTTTAAAAGGACGATGTTAAATACCTTAGGGCAGCTTAGGCCAAGTATTATTTAAAAAATAAAAAAGTGTTGAATTAATTTAATTGGATATATTATTTTTTTTCGAAAAATTATTTTTTTTTTTTTTTTATAAACATGCGAGCCTATAGCAGGGCATGAGTTTAAACGGTAACAAAGGATTTAGAGTGGGAGGGTCCTTTGCAGAGACTCACAAGCGCCATCTAGTGGTTCTTTGGTAATTGCGACAGGTAAGTCTTTGGTTATAGTAGGAGAAGAGTGAGTTCAGTGCTTGGGAAAAGTTTGTAAGCAAACCCACCTGGCTTTGGTATAAAAGAGGCGGGGTAAGAGGTTATGGGGGTAATAGGAGTAATATAGGACTTCTAAAAGACTGTGAAACGTGCACAGCTGAATCCACATATCTCTGTCCATGGTGTAGCAGTACAGTAGAAGTGGGAGTGTCAGGTAGGGCAGTTTTGATAGGATTTGTAGTTTGTCAGTTTTCAAGAAGTAAAGAAGAAACGTACACAAGTGAACCCACATATCTTTGTCTATGGTTTCTTCAGTACAGCGGAGATGTTGTAATTGGAAGGAGGAGTTTAGGCAATAGAGAGGGGGTATTAGGTATTACAGTATGGAGTCTAAGTTTGGAAGAAGGGAAAGTTACAGGAGAGTAGTTGGACAAGAGAGAGAAGGAAGGGAAAGGGGGATGTAGAGGAGGGTGGGTGGATAGCAGAAAGGGGAAAAGAAAAGAAATGAAAGAAAGGAAGAGAAGGAGAAAAAGAAAAATGAAAGAAGGGATGGAAAAGGGGAAGAAGGGATGGGAAGGAGAGGAAGGGGAAGGAATAGAATGCATAGAAAAGAAAAGAACAGAAAGAAAGAGGGGAAAAGGAAAGAAAGGGAGAGGGGGGATATAATATGGAGGGGAAGTAATTAGTGAAAGTTAGGAAAAGAGATGGGAGGAAAGGGAGGAAGCAGTAGAAAGGGAAGGAAACGAAGAGTATGAGACAGGATATAGAAGAAAAGGGGAGGGGATGGAAAAGAAAGAAGGAAAAGTAGAGTGAGTGGATAGTGAAGAGAAGGAAGGGAGTTGTGAAGAGGGAAAGGGAGTAAGAGGAATGTCAGGAGAAGGGGGATAGGAGTAGAGTGGGTAAGAAGCAAGAGAAAGAAGGGAGAGGACAAGGAGGATGGAATAGGGAAGGGTAAGGGAAGGGAAAAGGAATGGAGATAACAGGAAACAAAATAATAGAAAGAAAACAAGCGAGATAGGGAAAGGAAGGGAAAGGAAAGGTAGGGTATGAAGGGGAAGAAATAAGTGAAAAGGAAGGAAAGTTGATTGGAGGAAAGGGAGAAAGCAGTAGAAAGGGAAAGAAAGGGAGAGTAAGGGACAGGGGAAAGATGAAAGGGAGAGGGGTGAAAAAGAGGGAGGGAAAAGGAAAGTGAATGGATAGGAAGGAGAGGAATTGTGATATAGAAAGGAGAGATAACAAAAGAAGGGAGATAGAAGTGAGTGAAGAAGAAGGAAGAAAAAGGAAAGAAAGAGTAAGGAGGGAAAATGAAAGAAGAGGAAGGAGAAGGGAGAGATTAGTGAAAGGAGAGGAAATGAATGAACAGGAAAGAAGAGGATAGAAAGAAAGAGGGGAGAGGGAAAAGAAAGATAAGGTATGAAGGGGAAGTAATAGGTGAAGGGGAGGAAAGGAGATGGGAGGAAAGGAGATGGAAGGAAAGAGAGGATAGGGAAGACAGAAGAAAGTAGTGGGAAGGAAGGGAATAGGGGACAGGAGAGTGGGTGGATAGGAAAGAGAGGAAAAGAGAGAATTTGAGGTGAAGAGAGGAGAGGAGAAGGAAAGGCAAAAGGAGGGAGGATAGGAGTAGGGTGAAGAAGAGAGAAAGGTTAAGGCGGGGAGGGGATGAAAAAGAAGGAGGGAAAAGGAGAGTGAGTGGATAGTGGAGAGAAGGAAAGGAATAGTGGAGAGGAAAAGGGAGTGAGAGGAATGTCAGGAGAAGGGGGATAGGAGTAGAGTGGATAAGAAGGAAGGGAAAGGGAAGAAAGAGAAAGGAGGATAGGAGTGGGAAAAAGAATAAAAGGAGAGGACAAGAGAGGATGGAATAGGGAAGGATAAGGGAAGGGAAGGGGAATGGAGGTAACAGGAAACAAAATAATAGGAAGAAAGAGAAGAGAAGAAAGGGAAAGGAAAGGAAAGGAAAGGAAAGGTAGGGTATGAAGGGGAAGAAATAAGTGAAAAGGAAGGAAAGTTGATTGGAGGAAAGGGAGAAAACAGTAGAAAGGGAAAGAAAGGGAGAGTAAGGGACAGGGGAAAGATGAAAGGGAGAGGGGTGAAAAAGAAGGAGGGAAGAGGAAAGTGAATGGATAGGGAGGAGAGGAATTGTGGTGAAAAAAGGAGAGATAACAAAAGAAGGGGGATAGGAGTGAGTGGAGAAGAATGAAGAAAAAGGAAAGAAAGAGTAAGGAGGGGAAATGAAAGGAGAGGATGAAGAAGGGAGAGATTAGTGAAAGGAGAGGAAAGGAGTGGACAGGAAAGAAGAGAGTAGAGAGAAAGAGGGGAGAGGGAAAAGAAAGGAAAGATAAGATATGAAGGGAAAGTAATATGTGAGATGAAGGAAAGGAGGTGGGAGAAAGAGAGGATAGAGGAGGGAGGAGACAGTAGAAAGGAGGTAGGGGACAGGAGAAAGAAGGAAGGGAAGGGGATGGAAGAGAGAGAACGAAAAGAAAAGTGGATGGATGGTAAGGCAGGGAAAAGCGAGAACTAGTGGAGAAGAGGGGAGAGGAAAAAGAAAGGTAAAAGAAGGGGGATAGGGGTTTAGTGAAGAAGAAGGAAGGGATAGGAAAGAAAGACTTAGGCGAGTAGGAGGGGAAAAATAAAATAAAAGGGTAAGGAGGAGGGAAGGATAACAGAAAGGAATGGAATGAACAGAAAAGAATAAAAAGAAAGGGGAGGAAAGGAAAGGAAAGATAGGATATGAAGGGGAAGTAATAGGTGAAGGGGAGGAAAGAGAGGATAGGGAAGGCAGAAGAAAGCAGTGGGAAGGAAGGGAATAGGGGACAGGAGAGTGGGTGAATGGGAAAGAGAGGAAAAGAGAGAATTTGAGGTGGAGAGACGAGAGGAGAAGGAGAGGCAAAAGGAGGGGGGATAGGAGTAGGGTGAAGAAGAGAGAAAGGCCAAGTATTATTTAAAAAATAAAAAAGTGTTGAATTAATTTAATTGCACACGCACGATTAAATAATTTGTTTGTATTGAACACACTGGATATATTATTTTTTTTCGAAAAATTATTTTACCGACGGCAAGATCACTTTGAGAGTTATTATAGAGCACGCACTTCTGTTTCGGTTAAATATTCGCAGCATACTGTGAAGAGTAAGCCGCGACAATGCGACACAAGCAGTTCGCCGATCGTGAGTAAGGAGAGAAGAAAATGAAGCGCGTCAAAGGCGACAGCGATCAGGCGACGACCGGCCGGCGACAACGGGCAGGCGTCGCGGCCGACAGGCGTAAGAGAGAAGATGTAATGCGTGTAAGCAGAGGGAGGGAGGGCGGTAAAAGTATGTATATAAACGATAGAGATGACATAATCTAAGCGAAAACGACAGAGATGCCAAATTTTGGCTAACTTTTTAGCTTGTTTATATGATGAGTTCAGGCGACACTGAACTTTATTAATTGTATATGTTAATGTTTTTATTAAATTATTTATATATATCGTTTAGCTGGTGGACGGGAGTATTGATATAAAAGGCTTTGATTAGTTGTAGTATTTGTTTGTTTAAATTATTTTTGGCCGAAAATTGCGGCGGTTTGTACATAGATAGAGATGTTGCCGTTCCAGCTAAACGACAGAGATGATACTATTTATTTTTTTAGCTATTCAGGCGACACTGAACTTTATTAATTGTATTATTTTATAGTTGTATTTGTTTTATTTATAAATAATATCGGGTAACCAGTGGATGGGAGGAATACAGCAAATACCTTGATTGATTATAGTTTTTATGAGAGAATTTTTTGGCTCGAAAACTTGCGGCGGTCGTGTATATTTCGATGTATGTGTTTCTATTTGGCGGTAGTTAGCAGAAAAACCGCTGAGTGCCGCACCACTTATGAATGGCCGTCCGCCATTATTGTATGTGTTGTTGTTACGCAAGCCAGAGGCACGCGCCAGATACATTTTGCAGGAGTAAATATGAGTGTGGTGTATTTAAATAAATAAATAAATATGTGCACATATTAGCAATTTTAAAAGGACGATGTTAAATACCTTATGGGCAGCTTAGGCCAAGTATTAATTAAAAAATATAAAAGTGTTGAATTAATTTAATTGGATATATTATTTTTTTTCGAAAAATTATTTTTTTTTTTTTTTTTTTTATAAACATGCGAGCCTATAGCAGGGCATGAGTTTAAACGGTAACAAAGGATTTAGAGTGGGAGGGTCCTTTGCAGAGACTCACAAGCGCCATCTAGTGGTTCTTTGGTAACTGCGACAGGTAAGTCTTTGGTTATAGTAGGAGAAGAGTGAGTTTAGTGCTTGGGAAAAGTTTGTAAGCAAACCCACCTGGCTTTGGTATAAAAGAGGCGGGGTAAGAGGTTATGGGGGTAATTGGAGTAATATAGGACTTCTAAAAGACTGTGAAACGTGCACAGCTGAATCCACATATCTCTGTCCATGGTGTAGCAGTACAGTAGAAGTGGGAGTGTCAGGTAGGGCAGTTTTGATAGGATTTGTAGTTTGTCAGTTTTCAAGAAGTAAAGAAGAAACGTACACAAGTGAACCCACATAAATTTGTCTATGGTTTCTTCAGTGCAGCGGAGATGTTGTAATTGGAAGGAGGAGTTTAGGCAATAGAGAGGGGGTATTAGGTATTACAGTATGGAGTCTAAGTTTGGAAGAAGGGAAAGTTACAGGAGAGTAGGGGGACAGGAGAGAGAAGGAAGGGAAAGGGGGATGTAGAGGAGGGTGGGTGGATAGCAGAAAGGGGAAAAGAAAAGAAATGAAAGAAAGGAAGAGAAGGAGAAGAAGAAAACTGAAAGAAGGGATGGAAAAGGGGAAGAAGGGAAGGGAAGGAGAGGAAGGGGAAGGAATAGAATGCATAGAAAAGAAAAGAACAGAAAGAAAGAGGGGAAAAGGAAAGAAAGGGAGAGGGGGGATATAATATGCAGGGGAAGTAATTAGTGAAAGTTAGGAAAAGAGATGGGAGGAAAGGGAGGAAGCAGTAGAGAGGGAAGGAAACAAAGAGTATGAGACAGGAGATAGAAGAAAAGGGGAGGGGATGGAAAAGAAAGAAGGAAAAGGAGAGTGAGTGGATAGTGGAGAGAAGGAAGGGAGTTGTGAAGAGGGAAAGGGAGTAAGAGGAATGTCAGGAGAAGGGGGATAGGAGTAGAGTGGGTAAGAAGGAAGGGAAAGAAGGGAAAGGAAGATAGGAGGATAGGAGGGGAAAAAGAATAAAAGGAGAGGACAAGGAGGATGGAATAGGGAAGGGTAAGGGAAGGGAAAAGGAATGGAGATAACAGGAAACAAAATAATAGAAAGAAAAAGGAGAGATAGGGAAAGGAAGGGAAAGGAAAGGTAGGGTATGAAGGGGAAGAAATAAGTGAAAAGGAAGGAAAGTTGATTGGAGGAAAGGGAGAAAACAGTAGAAAGGGAAAGAAAGGGAGAGTAAGGGACAGGGGAAAGATGAAAGGGAGAGGGGTGAAAAAGAAGGAGGGAAAAGGAAAGTGAATGGATAGGAAGGAGAGGAATTGTGATGAAGAAAGGAGAGATAACAAAAGAAGGGAGATAGGAGTGAGTGAAGAAGAAGGAAGAAAAAGGAAAGAAAGAGTAAGGAGGGGAAATGAAAGAAGAGGAAGGAGAAGGGAGAGATTAGTGAAAGGAGAGGAAATGAATGAACAGGAAAGAAGAGGATAGAAAGAAAGAGGGGAGAGGGAAAGGAAAGATAAGGTATGAAGGGGAAGTAATAGGTGAAGGGGAGGAAAGGAGATGGGAGGAAAGAGAGGATAGGGAAGACAGAAGAAAGTAGTGGGAAGGAAGGGAATAGGGGACAGGAGAGTGGGTGGATGGGAAGGAGAGGAAAAGAGAGAATTTGAGGTGAAGAGAGGAGAGGAGAAGGAAAGGCAAAAGGAGGGGGAATAGGAGTAGGGTGAAGAAGAGAGAAAGGTTAAGGCGGGGAGGGGATGAAAAAGAAGGAGGGAAAAGGAGAGTGAGTGGATAGTGGAGAGAAGGAAAGGAATTGTGGAGAGGAAAAGGGAGTGAGAGGAATGTCAGGAGAAGGGGGATAGGAGTAGAGTGGATAAGAAGGAAGGGAAAGGGAAGAAAGGGAAAGGAGGAGAGGAGGGGGAAAAAGAATAAAAGGAGAGGACAAGAGAGGATGGAATAGGGAAGGATAAGGGAAGGGAAGGGGAATGGAGGTAACAGGAAACAAAATAATAGAAAGAAAGAGGAGAGAAGAAAGGGAAAGGAAAGGAAAGGAAAAAAAAGGTAGGGTATGAAGGGGAAGAAATAAGTGAAAAGGAAGGAAAGTTGATTGGAGGAAAGGGAGAAAACAGTAGAAAGGGAAAGAAAGGGAGAAAAAGGGACAGGGGAAATATGAAAGGGAGAGGGGTGAAAAAGAAGGAGGGAAGATGAAAGTGAATGGATAGGGAGGAGAGGAATTGTGGTGAAAAAATGAGAGATAACAAAAGAAGGGGGATAGGAGTGAGTGGAGAAGAATGAAGAAAAAGGAAAGAAAGAGTAAGGAGGGGAAATGAAAGGAGAGGATGAAGAAGGGAGAGATTAGTGAAAGGAGAGGAAAGGAGTGGACAGGAAAGAAGAGAGTGGAGAGAAAGAGGGGAGAGGGAAAGGAAAGGAAAGATAAGATATGAAGGGAAAGTAATATGTGAGATGAAGGAAAGGAGGTGGGAGAAAGAGAGGATAGATGAGGGAGGAGACAGTAGAAAGGAGGTAGGGGACAGGAGAAAGAAGGAAGGGAAGGGGATGGAAGAGAGAGAACGAAAAGAAAAGTGGATGGATGGTAAGGCAGGGAAAAGAGAGAACTAGTGGAGAAGAGGGCAGAGGAAAAAGAAAGGTAAAAGAAGGGGGATAGGGGTTTAGTGAAGAAGAAGGAAGGGATAGGAAAGAAAGACTTAGGCAAGTAGGAGGGGAAAAATAAAATAAAAGGGTAAGGAGGAGGGAAGGATAACAGAAAGGAATGGAATGAACAGAAAAGAATAAAAAGAAAGGGGAGGAAAGGAAAGGAAAGATAGGATATGAAGGGGAAGTAATAGGTGAAGGGGAGGAAAGAGAGGATAGGGAAGGCAGAAGAAAGCAGTGGGAAGGAAGGGAATAGGGGACAGGAGAGTGGGTGAATGGGAAAGAGAGGAAAAGAGAGAATTTGAGGTGGAGAGACGAGAGGAGAAGGAGAGGCAAAAGGAGGGGGGATAGGAGTAGGGTGAAGAAGATAGAAAGGCCAAGTATTATTTAAAAAATAAAAAAGTGTTGAATTAATTTAATTGCACACGCACGATTAAATAATTTGTTTGTATTGAACACACTGGATATATTATTTTTTTTCGAAAAATTATTTTACCGACGGCAAGATCACTTTGAGAGTATTATAGAGCACGCACTTCTGTTTCGGTTAAATATTCGCAGCATACTGTGAAGAGTAAGCCGCGACAATGCGACACATGCAGTTCGCCGATCGTGAGTAAGGAGAGAAGAAAATGAAGCGCGTCAAAGGCGACAGCGATCAGGCGACGACGGGCCGGCGACAACGGGCAGGCGTCGCGGCCGACAGGCGTAAGAGAGAAGATGTAATGCGTGTAAGCAGAGGGAGGGAGGGCGGTACAAGTATGTATATAAACGATAGAGATGACATAATCTAAGCGAAAACGACAGAGATGCCAAATTTTGGAAAACTTTTTAGCTTGTTTATATGATGAGTTCAGGCGACACTGAACTTTATTAATTGTATATGTTAATGTTTTTATTAAATTATTTATATATATCGTTTAGCTGGTGGACGGGAGTATTGATATAAAAGGCTTTGATTAGTTGTAGTATTTGTTTGTTAAAATTATTTTTGGCCGAAAATTGCGGCGGTTTGTACATCTCTGATAGAGATGTTGCCGTTCCAGCTAAACGACAGAGATGATACTATTTATTTTTTTAGCTATTCAGGCGACACTGAACTTTATTAATTGTATTATTTTATAGTTGTATATGTTTTATTTATAAATAATATCGGGTAACCAGTGGATGGGAGGAATACAGCAAATACCTTGATTTATTATAGTTTTTATGAGAGAATTTTTTGGCTAGAAAACTTGCGGCGGTCGTGTATATTGCGATGTATGTGTTTCTATTTGGCGGTAGTTAGCAGAAAAACCGCTGAGTGCCGCACCACTTATGAATGGCCGTCCGCCATTATTGTATGTGTTGTTGTTACGCAAGCCAGAGGCACGCGCCAGAAACATTTTGCAGGAGTAAATATGAGTGTGGTGTATTTAAATAAATAAATAAATATGTGCACATATTAGCAATTTTAAAAGGACGATGTTAAATACACTGCCGTGCACTTGAATAGGGACAAGAATTTGTGTATGTTTAATAACATTTTTCTCGTTATCTACTATAGCTATTGACATGTGCTTTGCTATTTTCTGAAGAACAGAACATAGGCAAACTATAAAAATAAGAAAGAGATAGCGATAATTTACCGTTATAATTTTGTTTTCGATTTTGCTTTGACCATTCCTAGAATGCTGTACTTTTTTGCATGCACTTGAATAGGGACAGACGTGATTTCTTCATTCTGAGCAAAATTCCATACGATAAAGTTTATTATTTGTTACACACCTTTTAAATATAAATAAAACTCAATGGGCCGCGGCAAAGCTCTAACTGCTGTTGAAAAAGGCAAAATAATTGCGTATAAGGAATGTAATCTTACATACAGGCAAATTTCTGAAAAAATTGGAAAAAGCAAAAATTTTATTTGCAATTTCCTTAAAAACCCTGCAAATTACGGGAATAACATGAAAGGACGCACCAAAAAAGTCCTTTCATCTACTGCAGAGCGCCGAATTGTTCGAGCAGCGTCAAATTCACATTGTGCGGCTTCGAAAATTCATTCAAAATTACATTTAAATGCAAGTGTGGATACAGTACGGAGAGTTATACGAAGAGCTGATCATCTGAAAAGGTTGAAACTAAAAAAAAAACCTCCATTAAATAACCAACGAAAGGATTCTCGCCTCATCTTTGCACGTTATCATATGACTTGGCAGAAGGAATGGCATACCGTTGTGTTTTCGGATGAAAAACGCTTTAACTTAGATGGACCTGATGGTTTTTCATACTACTTTCATGATATGCGAAAAGAAGAACACTTTTTGTCCCGTCACCATAGCCGTGAGAAAGGTGTAATGGTATGGGGTGCTCTAACGTACTATGGGACATGCAAGCTGCAGATTGTGTCTTCTAAAATGAACGCAACGCATTACAAAGGCTTGCTCGAGAATGCGTTTCCTGAGGCAACCAACATCTTTAATTCATTGTCGTGGACTTTCCAACAGGATAATGCCCCAATCCACACAGCACGAGTGGTAAAAGCTTGGATTCGGCAGCAAAACGTGGATCTTATGGAGTGGCCCCCCTATTCTCCGGATCTCAATATAATTGAGAACGTGTGGGGATGGATGACAAAAAAAAGTTTATGAATCTGGGAGACAATACGAAGACATAGAGACATTAACAGATGCCATCAACACAGCCTGGAGTCAAATATCATTAGATTTTATAAAGGCACTATATGACTCTATTCCTAATAGGATTTATGAAGTTATCTCCAACAATGGTGGCCACACACATTATTAAAATAGTTTAACTTAACACACATTTAATAAATAAGCTTTAAAGTTCATAAAATATAATACATAATTCCTTAAACACCAATTTTTAGATCCTGTCCCTATTCAAGTGCATGCAAAAAAGTACAGCATTCTTGGAATGGTCAAAGCAAAATCGAAAAAAAAATTATAACGGTAAATTATCGCTATCTCTCTCTCTCAGTACAGTAGAAGTGGGAGTGTCAGGTAGGGCAGTTTTGATAGGATTTGTAGTTTGTCAGTTTTCAAGAAGTAAAGAAGAAACGTACACAAGTGAACCCACATATCTTTGTCTATGGTTTCTTCAGTACAGCGGAGATGTTGTAATTGGAAGGAGGAGTTTTGGCAATAGAGAGGGGGTATTAGGTATTACAGTATGGAGTCTAAGTTTGGAAGAAGGGAAAGTTACAGGAGAGTAGTTGGACAGGAGAGAGAAGGAAGGGAAAGGGGGATGTAGAGGAGGGTGGGTGGATAGCAGAAAGGGGAAAAGAAAAGAAATGAAAGAAAGGAAGAGAAGGAGAAAAAGAAAAATGAAAGAAGGGATGGAAAAGGAGAAGAAGGGAAGGGAAGGAGAGGAAGGGGAAGGAATAGAATGCATAGAAAAGAAAAGAACAGAAAGAAAGAGGGGAAAAGGAAAGAAAGGGAGAGGGGGGATATAATATGGAGGGGAAGTAATTAGTGAAAGTTAGGAAAAGAGATGGGAGGAAAGGGAGGAAGCAGTAGAGAGGGAAGGAAACAAAGAGTATGAGACAGGAGATAGAAGAAAAGGGGAGGGGATGAAAAAGAAAGAAGGAAAAGGAGAGTGAGTGGATAGTGGAGAGAAGGAAGGGAGTTGTGAAGAGGGAAAGGGAGTAAGAGGAATGTCAGGAGAAGGGGGATAGGAGTAGAGTGGGTAAGAAGGAAGAGAAAGAAGGGTGAGGACAAGAGAGGATGGAATAGGGAAGGGTAAGGGAAGGAAAAAGGAATGGAGATAACAGGAAACAAAATAATAGAAAGAAAAAAAGAGAGATAGGGAAAGGAAGGGAAAGGAAAGGTAGGGTATGAAGGGGAAGAAATAAGTGAAAAGGAAGGAAAGTTGATTGGAGGAAAGGGAGAAAGCAGTAGAAAGGGAAAGAAAGGGAGAGTAAGGGACAGGGGAAAGATGAAAGGGAGAGGGGTGAAAAAGAAGGAGGGAAAAGGAAAGAGAATGGATAGGAAGGAGAGGAATTGTGATGAAGAAAGGAGAGATAACAAAAGAAGGGAGATAGGAGTGAGTGAAGAAGAAGGAAGAAAAAGGAAAGAAAGAGTAAGGAGGGGAAATGAAAGAAGAGGAAGGAGAAGGGAGAGATTAGTGAAAGGAGAGGAAATGAATGAACAGGAAAGAAGAGGATAGAAAGAAAGAGGGGAGAGGGAAAGGAAAGATAAGGTATGAAGGGGAAGTAATAGGTGAAGGGGAGGAAAGGAGATGGGAGGAAAGGAGATGGGAGGAAAGAGAGGATAGGGAAGACAGAAGAAAGTAGTGGGAAGGAAGGGAATAGGGGACAGGAGAGTGGGTGGATGGGAAAGAGAGGAAAAGAGAGAATTTGAGGTGAAGAGAGGAGAGGAGAAGGAAAGGCAAAAGGAGGGGGGATAGGAGTAGGGTGAAGAAGAGAGAAAGGTTAAGGCGGGGAGGGGATGAAAAAGAAGGAGGGAAAAGGAGAGTGAGTGGATAGTGGAGAGAAGGAAAGGAATAGTGGAGAGGAAAAGGGAGTGAGAGGAATGAAAGGGAGAGGGGTGAAAAAGAAGGAGGGAAGAGGAAAGTGAATGGATAGGGAGGAGAGGAATTGTGGTGAAAAAAGGAGAGATAACAAAAGAAGGGGGATAGGAGTGAGTGGAGAAGAATGAAGAAAAAGGAAAGAAAGAGTAAGGAGGGGAAAATGAAAGGAGAGGATGAAGAAGGGAGAGATTAGTGAAAGGAGAGGAAAGGAGTGGACAGGAAAGAAGAGGGTAGAGAGAAAGAGGGGAGAGGGAAAGGAAAGGAAAGATAAGATATGAAGGGAAAGTAATATGTGAGATGAAGGAAAGGAGGTGGGAGAAAGAGAGGATAGATTAGGGAGGAGACAGTAGAAAGGAGGTAGGGGACAGGAGAAAGAAGGACGGGAAGGGGATGGAAGAGAGAGAACGAAAAGGAAAGTGGATGGATGGTAAGGCAGGGAAAAGAGAGAACTAGTGGAGAAGAGGGCAGAGGAAAAAGAAAGGTAAAAGAAGGGGGATAGGGGTTTAGTGAAGAAGAAGGAAGGGATAGGAAAGAAAGACTTAGGCGAGTAGGAGGGGAAAAATAAAATAAAAGGGTAAGGAGGAGGGAAGGATAACAGAAAGGAATGGAATGAACAGAAAAGAATAAAAAGAAAGGGGAGGAAAGGAAAGGAAAGATAGGATATGAAGGGGAAGTAATAGGTGAAGGGGAGGAAAGAGAGGATAGGGAAGGCAGAAGAAAGCAGTGGGAAGGAAGGGAATAGGGGACAGGAGAGTGGGTGAATGGGAAAGAGAGGAAAAGAGAGAATTTGAGGTGGAGAGACGAGAGGAGAAGGAGAGGCAAAAGGAGGGGGGATAGGAGTAGGGTGAAGAAGAGAGAAAGGCCAAGTATTATTTAAAAAATAAAAAAGTGTTGAATTAATTTAATTGCACACGCACGATTAAATAATTTGTTTGTATTGAACACACTGGATATATTATTTTTTTTCGAAAAATTATTTTACCGACGGCAAGATCACTTTGAGAGTTATTATAGAGCACGCACTTCTGTTTCGGTTAAATATTCGCAGCATACTGTGAAGAGTAAGCCGCGACAATGCGACACATGCAGTTCGCCGATCGTGAGTAAGGAGAGAAGAAAATGAAGCGCGACAGCGATCAGGCGACAGCGATCAGGCGACGACGGGCCGGCGACAACGGGCAGGCGTCGCGGCCGACAGGCGTAAGAGAGAAGATGTAATGCGTGTAAGCAGAGGGAGGGAGGGCGGCACAAGTATGTATATAAACGATAGAGATGACATAATCTAAGCGAAAACGACAGAGATGCCAAATTTTGGCTAACTTTTTAGCTTGTTTATATGATGAGTTCAGGCGACACTGAACTTTATTAATTGTATATGTTAATGTTTTTATTAAATTATTTATATATATCGTTTAGCTGTTTTTTTTTTTTTTTTTTTTTTTATATAAACATGCGAGCCTATAGCAGGGCATGAGTTTAAACGGTAACAAAGGATTTAGGGTGGGAGGGTCCTTTGCAGAGACTCACAAGCGCCATCTAGTGGTCCACGTGAGATACGGTTCTTTGGTAATTGCGACAGGTAAGTCTTTTGTTGTAGTATGGGAAGGGTGAGTTTTAGTGCTTGTGAAAATTTTGTAAGCCAACTCATTTGGCTTTGGTGTATTGGAGGCGGAGGTTATGAGGAAAATTGGATGCAGATTGCAGGGGTGTAAGGAGAAAGAAAAGAGATGTACGAATGAGGGTAGGATTGAAGTGAGGAGGAAAGAGGGGAAAAAGATAGGAGGGGGTAGATAGAAGGAAAGGAAAGATAGGATATGAAGGGGAAGTAATAAGTGAAAGGAAGGAAAGGAGATTGGAGGAAAGAGGGGATAAAGAAGGGAGAAAACAGTAGAAAGAGAAAGTAGGGGACAGGAGAAAGAAGAAAGGTAAGAGGATGAGAAAGAAAGAAGCAAGAGGAAAGTGAGTGAAAAGTAAAGAGGAGAAAAGAGAGAAATTATGATGAAGAAAGGAGAGGAAAAGGAATGGTAAAATAAGGGGGATAGGAGTAGAGTGGAGAAGAAGGAAGGGAAAGGAGAGAAAGGGAAAGGAGGATAGGAGGGGAAAAATAAATGAAAGGAGAGGACAAGAGGGGATGGAAAAGGGAAAGATAAGGGAAGGGAAAGGAAGGGAAAGGAAAGGAAGGGAAAGGAAAGGAAGGGAAAGGAAGGGAAAGGAAAGGAAGGGAAAGGAATGGAATTGGAATGCACAGGAAACAAAAGAATAGAAAGAAAGAGGAGAAAAGGAAAGGAAAGATAGGATATGAAGGGGAAGTAATAAGTGAAAGGAACGAAAGGAGATGGGAGGAAAGAGAGGATAGAGAAGGGAGAAAACAGTAGAAAGGGAAGGAAAGGGAGAGTAGGGGACAGAACGGAAGGAGATGGAAAAGAAAGAAGGAAAAGGAAAGTGGGTGAATAGTAAAGAAGAAAAACGAGAGAAATTGTGATGAAGAAAGAAGAGGAAAAGGACTGGCAAAAGAAGGGAGATAGGAGTAGAGTGAAGAAGAAGGAAGGCAAAGGAAAGAAAGGGAAAGGAGGGGAGAAATAAATGAAAGGAGAGGACAAGAGAGGACAAGAAAGGATGGAAAAGGGAAAGGAAAGGAAGGGAAAGGAATGGAATGCATAGGAAACAAAAGAATAGAAAGAAAGAGGAAAAAAAGAATGAAAAGGAAAGGAAAGATAGGATATGAAGGGGAAGTAATAAGTGAAAGGAAGGATAGGAAATGGGAGGATAGAGAAGGGAGAAAACAGTAGAAAGGGAAGGAAAGGGTGAGTAGGTGACAGGAGAAAGAAGAAAGGGAAAAAAGAAGGAAAAATAGTAAAGAGGAGAAAAGAGAGCAATTGTGATGAAGGAAGGAGAGGAAAAGGAATGTCAAAAGAAAGGGGATAGTAGTAGAGTGAAGAAGAAGGGAAATGAGGATAGGATAGGAAAAATAAATGAGAGGAGAGGACAAGAGAGAATGGAATGCACAGGGGGGACTAGAAAAAAAGAGAAAGAAAGGAAGAGGAAAGAAAGGATATGAGCGGGAAGTAATAGGTGAAAGATAGGAAGGAAGATTGGATAGAGAGGATAAAAGCGTTAGTGAACTGGTATATATGTGTGCTTGAAATGTGTGTCATGTTTTATGACATCATTATTCTAAGGCATGTAATGATTGCACCATGTCTGGAATTTCAGAAAAGTGTAATCAAGGAGCCTTTCTTTTGGGCCAAGCTTGTGCTTGGGAGAATGGAATATGGAGAGAAGATGGTAGTTAATTGGTGGAGTTTATAGGGTTGATGGAGGGTAGTTTGTATGGATTGAATTTGTGTTTGGATGAAGTTGGGAGCAGCTTTGTATTAGCTGTATAAGTTCGGTTCTGGTAAGGATTTCGAAGGAGCTTATTTGGCGCTCAGTGGTTTCAAGTTCGATCCTGAGGGAGCGAATTTCTCTGGTGAGAAAGGTTATTGAGGCAGCACTCATTTGGAATTGCAGGATAAAAGAATGTTCAGTGGTGTCAGGGTCAAATGGAAGTCTGGTTTGTAGATTAGCAATTTTTTGAATTAAGGTTCCTTTTTTGGCAAGGAGGATGCTTAGAAGCTCTGAGCGGGCCTCTGTGCTGATGGCAGGGGGCTCGATGGGTTCTACTTGCCTACGAAGGGGTCTTATATATTTGGTGACCTGGGCGACGTATCTTTGGCGGCTATGGCCCAGTCTGGTTGGTATGTATGGGGAGGCAATTATTTTCCTTGCTTCAGGGTTGTAATGATTAAGGAGTTGTTCTACAAATTTGGCTGAGTAGGCTTCATATATTTGCTCTACTGGGTTTAATTTAAGGTTTTTGTGGATCTCACTATTTTGGGTGAGGAAGGGTGCGTTGGCAATTTGGCGTAGGGTGGTGTTTTGGAAGACGGTAATTTTTTGAAATTGGGATTGGCTGGAGAGTGAACCCAGATGGGAATGGCATATTGCCAGATGGGGGAGATTAGTTCCTTATAGAGGAGGGTTTTACAGTCAGTTGGAAGTTTACTGTCTTTGTTTATGAGCCAGTTAAGTTGTGATCTACGGGTTTTTAGTTTGGTGACTAGTGCAGCCATGTGCTTGCAGAACGTGAGTTTCTTGTCAAGATGGACTCCTAGGTATGGATGAGAGGTTTTGGTTTCAATGGATAGGCCCATTAGTTGGGGGCTGGCTTCTGTTAGGACCATTTCATCGTCATTTCTGAGAGTGAAGAGGACATGGGCTGTCTTGCTTGCATTTATTTTAATGCACCATTTGTTTGACCAGGTCAGAAGATCATTGAGTAGTATTTCAACTTGGTGTTCTGCGGAAGAGATTGAGTCTGAGGTCGACATGACAACTGTGTCGTCCGCATAGGTTGCTATTAGCGATCTTGAGTTTAGGGCGCAGCCCCGGACGCTTGGGTGTAATACACTGGGATCAGGAAGGTCAGACGAGAAGATTGTGTATAGGATGGGTCCAAGGACACTGCCTTGTAGGACACCTGCGAGGATGTTTTTAGGAGAGGATCTTGCATTGGGGTCGCATTCAACAATGAATGTTCTTTCTGATAGGTAGCTTCTTAGGAGTTTGAACAGTTTTTGAGGTAAGATTGGTTTGAGTTTGGAGAGCAATCCTGGGTGCCATACTCTGTCAAAGGCTTCTTGGATGTCAATAAAGACAGCAGAGCAGTATTTATTATCCTCATAAGCCTTGAGTATAAATTGAGTGACTCGTGAGAGTTGTTGGTCGGTAGAGTGTTTATATCGGAAGCCAAATTGGTGGTTTGGGATGAACATTTTGAACTGTGGGTGTTCAAACATGCGTTTGAGGATGACTTTTTCAAAAATTTTTGAGAGTGCTGAGAGTAGACTAATGGGTCTGTAGGAGGCTAGGTTTTCAGTGGGCTTGCCGGGTTTGAGAATCATTGTAACCGCTGCAAGTTTCCACTTATTAGGGAAGTGTTCAAAGCGTAGGGAGCTGTTGTAGATAAGGATGAGGTAGAGGAGAGCTTTGTCTGGAAGCAGTTTGATAACATGATTGTCCACTCTATCTAGGCCTGGAGTCTTTTTTTTTTATTTTTTTTTTTTTTATAAACATGCGAGCCTATAGCAGGGCATGAGTTTAAACGGTAACAAAGGATTTAGGGTGGGAGGGTCCTTTGCAGAGACTCACAAGCGCCATCTAGTGGTCCACGTGAGATACGGTTCTTTGGTAACTGCGACAGGTAAGTCTTTGGTTATAGTAGGAGAAGAGTGAGTTTAGTGCTTGGGAAAAGTTTGTAAGCAAACCCACCTGGCTTTGGTATAAAAGAGGCGGGGGTAAGAGGTTATGGGGGTAATTGGAGTAATATAGGACTTCTAAAAGACTGTGAAACGTGCACAGGTGAATCCACATATGTCCATGGTGTAGCAGTACAGTAGAAGTGGGAGTGTCAGGTAGGGCAGTTTGATAGGATTTTTAGTTTGCCAGTTTTCAAGAAGTAAAGAAGAAACGTACACAAGTGAACCCACATATCTTTGTCTATGGTTTCTTCAGTACAGCGGAGATGTTGTAATTGGAAGGAGGAGTTTTGGCAATAGAGAGGGGGTATAAGGTATTACAGTATGGAGTCTAAGTTTGGAAGAGAGGCAGGTTACAGGAGAGTAGGGGGACAGGAGAGAGAAGGACGGGAAAGGGGGATGTAGAGGAGGGTGGGTGGATAGCAGAAAGGGGAAAAGAAAAGAAATGAAAGAAAGGAAGAGAAGGAGAAGAAGAAAACTGAAAGAAGGGATGGAAAAGGGGAAGAAGGGAAGGGAAGGAGAGGAAGGGGAAGGAATAGAATGCATAGAAAAGAAAAGAACAGAAAGAAAGAGGGGAAAAGGAAAGAAAGGGAGAGGGGGGATATAATATGGAGTGGAAGTAATTAGTGAAAGTTAGGAAAAGAGATGGGAGGAAAGGGAGGAAGCAGTAGAAAGGGAAGGAAACAAAGAGTATGAGACAGGAGATAGAAGAAAAGGGGAGGGGATGAAAAAGAAAGAAGGAAAAGGAGAGTGAGTGGATAGTGGAGAATAGGAAGGGACTTGTGAAGAGTGAAAGGGAGTAAGAGGAATGTCAGGAGAAGGGGGATAGGAGTAGAACGGATAAGAAGGAAGGGAAAGGGAAGAAAGGGAAAGGAGGAGAGGAGGGGGAAAAAGAATAAAAGGAGAGGACAAGAGAGGATGGAATAGGGAAGTATAAGGGAAGGGATGGGAATGGAGGTAACAGGAAAGAAAATAATAGAAAGAAAGAGGAGAGAAGAAAGGGAAAGGAAAGGAAAGGTAGGGTATGAAGGGGAAGAAATAAGTGAAAAGGAAGGAAAGTTGATGGGAGGAAAGGGAGAAAACAGTAGAAAGGGAAAGAAAGGGAGAGTAAGGGACAGGGGAAAGATGAAAGGGAGAGGGGTGAAAAAGAAGGAGGGAAGATTAAAGTGAATGGATAGGGAGGACAGGAATTGTGGTGAAAAAAAGAGAGATAACAAAAGAAGGGGGATAGGAGTGAGTGGAGAAGAAGGAAGAAAAAGGAAAGAAAGAGTAAGGAGGGGAAATGAAAGAAGAGGAAGGAGAAGGGAGAGATTAGTGAAAGGAGAGGAAAGGAGTGGACAGGAAAGAAGAGAGTAGAGAGAAAGAGGGGAGAGGGAAAGGAAAGATAAGGTATGAAGGGGAAGTAATAGGTGAAGGGGAGGAAAGGAGATGGGAGGAAAGAGAGGATAGGGAAGACAGAAGAAAGTAGTGGGAAGGAAGGAAATAGGGGACAGGAGAGTGGGTGGATGGGAAAGAGAGGAAAAGAGAGAATTTGAGGTGAAGAGAGGAGAGGAGAAGGAAAGGCAAAAGGAGGGGGGATAGGAGTAGGGTGAAGAAGAGAGAAAGGTTAAGGCGGGGAGGGGATGAAAAAGAAGGAGGGAAAAGGAGAGTGAGTGGATAGTGGAGAGAAGGAAAGGAATTGTGAAGAGAAAAAGGGAGTGAGAGGAATGTCAGGAGAAGGGGGATAGGAGTAGAGTGGATAAGAAGGAAGGGAAAGGGAAGAAAGGGAAAGGAGGATAGGAGGGGGAAAAAGAATAAAAGGAGAGGACAAGAGAGGATGGAATAGGGAAGGATAAGGGAAGGGAGGGGAATGGAGGTAACAGGAAACAAAATAATAGAAAGAAAGAGGAGAGAAGAAAGGGAAAGGAAAGGTAGGGTATGAAGGGGAAGAAATAAGTGAAAAGGAAGGAAAGTTGATTGGAGGAAAGGGAGAAAACAGTAGAAAGGGAAAGAAAGGGAGAGTAAGGGACAGGGGAAAGATGAAAGGGAGAGGGGTGAAAAAGAAGGAGGGAAGAGGAAAGTGAATGGATAGGGAGGAGAGGAATTGTGGTGAAAAAAGGAGAGATAACAAAAGAAGGGGGATAGGAGTGAGTGGAGAAGAAGGAAGAAAAAGGAAAGAAAGAGTAAGGAGGGGAAATGAAAGGAGAGGATGAAGAAGGGAGAGATTAGTGAAAGGAGAGGAAAGGAGTGGACAGGAAAGAAGAGAGTAGAGAGAAAGAGGGGAGAGGGAAAGGAAAGGAAAGATAAGATATGAAGGGAAAGTAATATGTGAGATGAAGGAAAGGAGGTGGGAGAAAGAGAGGATAGAGGAGGGAGGAGACAGTAGAAAGGAGGTAGGGGACAGGAGAAAGAAGGAAGGGAAGGGGATGGAAGAGAGAGAACGAAAAGAAAAGTGGATGGATGGTAAGGCAGGGAAAAGAGAGGAACTAGTGGAGAAGAGGGCAGAGGAAAAAGAAAGGTAAAAGAAGGGGGATAGGGGTTTAGTGAAGAAGAAGGAAGGGATAGGAAAGAAAGACTTAGGCGAGTAGGAGGGGAAAAATAAAATAAAAGGGTAAGGAGGAGGGAAGGATAACAGAAAGGAATGGAATGAACAGAAAAGAATAAAAAGAAAGGGGAGGAAAGGAAAGGAAAGATAGGATATGAAGGGGAAGTAATAGGTGAAGGGGAGGAAAGAGAGGATAGGGAAGGCAGAAGAAAGCAGTGGGAAGGAAGGGAATAGGGGACAGGAGAGTGGGTGAATGGGAAAGAGAGGAAAAGAGAGAATTTGAGGTGGAGAGACGAGAGGAGAAGGAGAGGCAAAAGGAGGGGGGATAGGAGTAGGGTGAAGAAGAGAGAAAGGCCAAGTATTATTTAAAAAATAAAAAAGTGTTGAATTAATTTAATTGCACACGCACGATTAAATAATTTGTTTGTATTGAACACACTGGATATATTATTTTTTTTCGAAAAATTATTTTACCGACGGCAAGATCACTTTGAGAGTTATTATAGAGCACGCACTTCTGTTTCGGTTAAATATTCGCAGCATACTGTGAAGAGTAAGCCGCGACAATGCGACACATGCAGTTCACCGATCGTGAGTAAGCCAGATTTTGACGAACTTTGAAGCGTGTCAATAGGTGACGAGTGATCAGGCGACGACCGGCCTGCGATTAATTGGCAGACGTCAGCGGCCGTACTAGATGTAATTAGATAATATGAGCCTATAGCAGTTGGCATGAGTTTAAATCGGTAACAAAGGATTTAGGGTGGGAGGGTCCTTTGCAGAGACTCACAAGCGCCATCTAGTGGTCCACGTGAGATACGGTTCTTTGGTAATTGCGACAGGTAAGTCGTAAGGTGTAAGGAGAAACAAAAGAGATGTACGAATGAGGGTAGGATTGAAGTGAGGAGGAAAGAGGGGAAAAAGATAGGAGGGGGTAGATAGAAGGAAAGGAAAGATAGGATATGAAGGGGAAGTAATAAGTGAAAGGAAGGAAAGGAGATTGGAGGAAAGAGGGGATAGAGAAGGGAGAAAACAGTAGAAAGAGAAAGTAGGGGACAGGAGAAAGAAGAAAGGGAAGAGGATGAGAAAGAAAGAAGGAAGAGGAAAGTGAGTGAATAGTAAAGAGGAGAAAAGAGAGAAATTGTGATGAAGAAAGGAGAGGAAAAGGAATGGTAAAATAAGGGGGATAGGAGTAGAGTGGAGAAGAAGGAAGGGAAAGGAAAGAAAGGGAAAGGAGGATAGGAGGGGAAAAAATAAATGAAAGGAGAGGACAAGAGAGGATGGAAAAGGGAAAGATAAGGGAAGGAAAGGAAAAAGGAAGGAAGAAAAAAAAAGAAGGGAAAGGAAAGGAAGGGAAAGGAATGGAATTGGAATGCACAGGAAACAAAAGAATAGAAAGAAAGAGGAGAAAAGGAAAGGAAAGAAAAATAGGATATGAAGGGGAAGTAATAAGTGAAAGGAACGAAAGTAGATGGGAGGAAAGAGAGGATAGAGAAGGGAGAAAACAGTAGAAAGGGAAGGAAAGGGAGAGTAGGGGACAGGAAGGGAAGGAGATGGAAAAGAAAGAAGGAAAAGGAAAGTGGGTGAATAGTAAAGAGGAAAAACGAGAGAAATTGTGATGAAGAAAGGAGAGGAAAAGGACTGGCAAAAGAAGGGAGATAGGAGTAGAGTGAAAAAGAAGGAAGGGAAAGGAAAGAAAGGGAACAGAGAGGAAAAATAAATGACAGGAGAGGACAAGAGAGGACAAGGAAAGGATGGAAAAGGGAAAGGAAAGGAAGGGAAAGGAATGGAATGCATAGGAAACAAAAGAATAGAAAGAAAGAGGAAAAAAAGGGAATGAAAAGGAAAGGAAAGATAGGATATGAAGGGGAAGTAATAAGTGAAAGGAAGGATAGGAAATGGGAGGATAGAGAAGGGAGAAAACAGTAGAAAGGGAAGGAAAGGGTGAGTAGGTGACAGGAGAAAGAAGAAAGGGAAAAAAGAAGGAAAAAGGGTGAATAGTAAAGAGGAGAAAAGAGAGCAATTGTGATGAAGGATGGAGAGGAAAAGGAATGTCAAAAGAAAGGGGATAGTAGTAGAGTGAAGAAGAAGGGAAATGAGGATAGGATAGGAAAAATAAATGAGAGGAGAGGACAAGAGAGAATGGAATGCACAGGGGGGACTAGAAAAAAAGAGAAAGAAAGGAAGAGGAAAGAAAGGATATGAGCGGGAAGTAATAGGTGAAAGATAGGAAGGAAGATTGGATAGAGAGGATAAAAGCGTTAGTGAACTGGTATATATGTGTGCTTGAAATGTGTGTCATGTTTTATGACATCATTATTCTAACGCATGTAATGATTGCACCATGTCTGGAATTTTAGAGAAGTGTAATCAAGGAGCCTTTCTTTTGGGCCAAGCTTGTGCTTGGGAGAATGGAATATGGAGAGAAGATGGTAGTTAATTGGTGGAGTTTATAGGGTTGATGGAGGGTAGTTTGTATGGATTGAATTTGTGTTTGGATGAAGTTGGGAGCAGCTTTGTATTAGCTGTATAAGTTCGGTTCTGGTAAGGATTTCGAAGGAGCTTATTTGGCGCTCAGTGGTTTCAAGTTCGATCCTGAGGGAGCGAATTTCTCTGGTGAGAAATGTTATTGAGGCAGCACTCATTTGGAATTGCAGGATAAAAGAATGTTCAGTGGTGTCAGGGTCAAATGGAAGTCTGGTTTGTAGATTAGCAATTTTTTGAATTAAGGTTCCTTTTTTGGCAAGGAGGATGCTTAGAAGCTCTGAGCGGGCCTCTGTGCTGATGGCAGGGGGCTCGATGGGTTCTACTTGCCTACGAAGGGGTCTTATATATTTGGTGACCTGGGCGACGTATCTTTGGCGGCTATGGCCCAGTCTGGTTGGTATGTATGGGGAGGCAATTATTTTCCTTGCTTCAGGGTTGTAATGATTAAGGAGTTGTTCTACAAATTTGGCTGAGTAGGCTTCATATATTTGCTCTACTGGGTTTAATTTAAGGTTTTTGTGGATCTCACTATTTTGGGTGAGGAAGGGTGCGTTGGCAATTTGGCGTAGGGTGGTGTTTTGGAAGACGGTAATTTTTTGAAATTGGGATTGGCTGGAGAGTGAACCCAGATGGGAATGGCATATTGCCAGATGGGGGAGATTAGTTCCTTATAGAGGAGGGTTTTACAGTCAGTTGGAAGTTTACTGTCTTTGTTTATGAGCCAGTTAAGTTGTGATCTACGGGTTTTTAGTTTGGTGACTAGTGCAGCCATGTGCTTGCAGAACGTGAGTTTCTTGTCAAGATGGACTCCTAGGTATGGATGAGAGGTTTTGGTTTCAATGGATAGGCCCATTAGTTGGGGGCTGGCTTCTGTTAGGACCATTTCATCGTCATTTCTGAGAGTGAAGAGGACATGGGCTGTCTTGCTTGCATTTATTTTAATGCACCATTTGTTTGACCAGGTCAGAAGATCATTGAGTAGTATTTCAACTTGGTGTTCTGCGGAAGTGATTGAGTCTGAGGTCGACATGACAACTGTGTCGTCCGCATAGGTTGCTATTAGCGATCTTGAGTTTAGGGCGCAGCCCCGGACGCTTGGGTGTAATACACTGGGATCAGGAAGGTCAGACGAGAAGATTGTGTATAGGATGGGTCCAAGGACACTGCCTTGTGGGACACCTGCGAGGATGTTTTTAGGAGAGGATCTTGCATTGGGGTCGCATTCAACAATGAATGTTCTTTCTGATAGGTAGCTTCTTAGGAGTTTGAACAGTTTTTGAGGTAAGATTGGATTGAGTTTGGAGAGCAATCCTGGGTGCCATACTCTGTCAAAGGCTTCTTGGATGTCAATAAAGACGGCAGAGCAGTATTTATTATCCTCATAAGCCTTGAGTATAAATTGAGTGACTCGTGAGAGTTGTTGGTCGGTAGAGTGTTTATATCGGAAGCCAAATTGGTGGTTTGGGATGAACATTTTGAACTGTGGGTGTTCAAACATGCGTTTGAGGATGACTTTTTCAAAAATTTTTGAGAGTGCTGAGAGTAGACTAATGGGTCTGTAGGAGGCTAGGTTTTCAGTGGGCTTGCCGGGTTTGGGAATCATTGTAACCGCTGCAAGTTTCCACTTATTAGGGAAGTGTTCAAAGCGTAGGGAGCTGTTGTAGATAAGGATGAGGTAGAGGAGAGCTTTGTCTGGAAGCAGTTTGATAACATGATTGTCCACTCTATCTAGGCCTGGAGTCTTTTTTTTTTTTTTTTTTTATATAAACATGCGAGCCTATAGCAGGGCATGAGTTTAAACGGTAACAAAGGATTTAGGGTGGGAGGGTCCTTTGCAGAGACTCACAAGCGCCATCTAGTGGTCCACGTGAGATACGGTTCTTTGGTAATTGCGACAGGTAAGTCTTTGGTTATAGTAGGAGAAGAGTGAGTTTAGTGCTTGGGAAAAGTTTGTAAGCAAACCCACCTGGCTTTGGTATAAAAGAGGCGGGGGTAAGAGGTTATGGGGGTAATTGGAGTAATATAGGACTTCTAAAAGACTGTGAAACGTGCACAGGTGAATCCACATATCTCTGTCCATGGTGTAGCAGTACAGTAGAAGTGGGAGTGTCAGGTAGGGCAGTTTTGATAGGATTTGCAGTTTGTCAGTTTTCAAGAAGTAAAGAAGAAACGTACACAAGTGAACCCACATATCTTTGTCTATGGTTTCTTCAGTACAGCGGAGATGTTGTAATTGGAAGGAGGAGTTTTGGCAATAGAGAGGGGGTATAAGGTATTACAGTATGGAGTCTAAGTTTGGAAGAGAGGCAGGTTACAGGAGAGTAGGGGGACAGGAGAGAGAAGGACGGGAAAGGGGGATGTAGAGGAGGGTGGGTGGATAGCAGAAAGGGGAAAAGAAAAGAAATGAAAGAAAGGAAGAGAAGGAGAAGAAGAAAACTGAAAGAAGGGATGGAAAAGGGGAAGAAGGGAAGGGAAGGAGAGGAAGGGGAAGGAATAGAATGCATAGAAAAGAAAAGAACAGAAAGAAAGAGGGGAAAAGGAAAGAAAGGGAGAGGGGGGATATAATATGGAGTGGAAGTAATTAGTGAAAGTTAGGAAAAGAGATGGGAGGAAAGGGAGGAAGCAGTAGAAAGGGAAGGAAACAAAGAGTATGAGACAGGAGATAGAAGAAAAGGGGAGGGGATGAAAAAGAAAGAAGGAAAAGGAGAGTGAGTGGATAGTGGAGAGAAGGAAGGGAGTTGTGAAGAGGGAAAGGGAGTAAGAGGAATGTCAGGAGAAGGGGGATAGGAGTAGAGTGGATAAGAAGGAAGGGAAAGGGAAGAAGGGAAAGGAAGATAGGAGGATAGGAGGGGGAAAAAGAATAAAAGGAGAGGACAAGAGAGGATGGAATAGGGAAGGGTAAGGGAAGGGAAAAGGAATGGAGATAACAGGAAACAAAATAATAGAAAGAAAAAGGAGAGATAGGGAAAGGAAGGGAAAGGAAAGGTAGGGTATGAAGGGGAAGAAATAAGTGAAAAGGAAGGAAAGTTGATTGGAGGAAAGGGAGAAAGCAGTAGAAAGGGAAAGAAAGGGAGAGTAAGGGACAGGGGAAAGATGAAAGGGAGAGGGGTGAAAAAGAAGGAGGGAAAAGGAAAGTGAATGGATAGGAAGGAGAGGAATTGTGATGAAGAAAGGAGAGATAACAAAAGAAGGGAGATAGGAGTGAGTGAAGAAGAAGGAAGAAAAAGGAAAGAAAGAGTGAGGAGGGGAAATGAAAGAAGAGGAAGGAGAAGGGAGAGATTAGTGAAAGGAGAGGAAATGAATGAACAGGAAAGAAGAGGATAGAAAGAAAGAGGGGAGAGGGAAAGGAAAGATAAGGTATGAAGGGGAAGTAATAGGTGAAGGGGAGGAAAGGAGATGGGAGGAAAGAGAGGATAGGGAAGACAGAAGAAAGTAGTGGGAAGGAAGGAAATAGGGGACAGGAGAGTGGGTGGATGGGAAAGAGAGGAAAAGAGAGAATTTGAGGTGAAGAGAGGAGAGGAGAAGGAAAGGCAAAAGGAGGGGGGATAGGAGTAGGGTGAAGAAGAGAGAAAGGTTAAGGCGGGGAGGGGATGAAAAAGAAGGAGGGAAAAGGAGAGTGAGTGGATAGTGGAGAGAAGGAAAGGAATTGTGGAGAGGAAAAGGGAGTGAGAGGAATGTCAGGAGAAGGGGGATAGGAGTAGAGTGGATAAGAAGGAAGGGAAAGGGAAGAAAGGGAAAGGAGGATAGGAGGGGGAAAAAGAATAAAAGGAGAGGACAAGAGAGGATGGAATAGGGAAGGATAAGGGAAGGGAGGGGAGTGGAGGTAACAGGAAACAAAATAATAGAAAGAAAAAGGAGAGATAGGGAAAGGAAAGGTAGGGTATGAAGGGGAAGAAATAAGTGAAAAGGAAGGAAAGTTGATTGGAGGAAAGGGAGAAAACAGTAGAAAGGGAAAGAAAGGGAGAGTAAGGGACAGGGGAAAGATGAAAGGGAGAGGGGTGAAAAAGAAGGAGGGAAGAGGAAAGTGAATGGATAGGGAGGAGAGGAATTGTGGTGAAAAAAGGAGAGATAACAAAAGAAGGGGGATAGGAGTGAGTGGAGAAGAAGGAAGAAAAAGGAAAGAAAGAGTAAGGAGGGGAAATGAAAGGAGAGGATGAAGAAGGGAGAGATTAGTGAAAGGAGAGGAAAGGAGTGGACAGGAAAGAAGAGAGTAGAGAGAAAGAGGGGAGAGGAAAAGGAAAGGAAAGATAAGATATGAAGGGAAAGTAATATGTGAGATGAAGGAAAGGAGGTGGGAGAAAGAGAGGATAGAGGAGGGAGGAGACAGTAGAAAGGAGGTAGGGGACAGGAGAAAGAAGGAAGGGAAGGGGATGGAAGAGAGAGAACGAAAAGAAAAGTGGATGGATGGTAAGGCAGGGAAAAGAGTAGGGTGGTAAGGTAGTGGAGAAGAGGGCAGAGGAAAATAAAAGGTAAAAGAAGGGGGATAGGGGTTTAGTGAAGAAGAAGGAAGGGATAGGAAAGAAAGACTTAGGCGAGTAGGAGGGGAAAAATAAAATAAAAGGGTAAGGAGGAGGGAAGGATAACAGAAAGGAATGGAATGAACAGAAAAGAATAAAAAGAAAGGGGAGGAAAGGAAAGGAAAGATAGGATATGAAGGGGAAGTAATAGGTGAAGGGGAGGAAAGAGAGGATAGGGAAGGCAGAAGAAAGCAGTGGGAAGGAAGGGAATAGGGGACAGGAGAGTGGGTGAATGGGAAAGAGAGGAAAAGAGAGAATTTGAGGTGGAGAGACGAGAGGAGAAGGAGAGGCAAAAGGAGGGGGGATAGGAGTAGGGTGAAGAAGAGAGAAAGGCCAAGTAATTTAAAAAATAAAAAAGTGTTGAATTAATTTAATTACACGCAAAAAAATGTTGTATTGAACAACTGGAAATATTTTTCGAAAAATTATTTTACCGACGGCAAGATCACTTTGAGAGTTATTATAGAGCACGCACTTCTGTTTCGGTTAAATATTCGCAGCATACTGTGAAGAGTAAGCCGCGACAATGCGACACATGCAGTTCGCCGATCGTGAGTAAGGAGAGAAGAAAATGAAGCGCGTCAAAGGCGACAGCGATCAGGCGACGACGGGCCGGCGACAACGGGCAGGCGTCGCGGCCGACAGGCGTAAGAGAGAAGATGAGCCTATAGCAGGGCATGAGTTTAAACGGTAACAAAGGATTTAGGGTGGGAGGGTCCTTTGCAGAGACTCACAAGCGCCATCTAGTGGTCCACGTGAGATACGGTTCTTTGGTAATTGCGACAGGTAAGTCGTAAGGTGTAAGGAGAAACAAAAGAGATGTACGAATGAGGGTAGGATTGAAGTGAGGAGGAAAGAGGGGAAAAAGATAGGAGGGGGTAGATAGAAGGAAAGGAAAGATAGGATATGAAGGGGAAGTAATAAGTGAAAGGAAGGAAAGGAGATTGGAGGAAAGAGGGGATAAAGAAGGGAGAAAACAGTAGAAAGAGAAAGTAGGGGACAGGAGAAAGAAGAAAGGGAAGAGGATGAGAAAGAAAGAAGCAAGAGGAAAGTGAGTGAATAGTAAAGAGGAGAAAAGAGAGAAATTATGATGAAGAAAGGAGAGGAAAAGGAATGGTAAAATAAGGGGGATAGGAGTAGAGTGGGGAAGAAGGAAGGGAAAGGAGAGAAAGGGAAAGGAGGATAGGAGGGGAAAAATAAATGAAAGGAGAGGACAAGAGAGGTTGGAAAAGGGAAAGATAAGGGAAGGGAAAGGAATGGAATTGGAAAAGAATAGAAAGAAAGAGGAGAAAACGAAAGGAAAGATAGGATATGAAGGGGAAGTAATAAGTGAAAGGAACGAAAGGAGATGGGAGGAAAGAGAGGATAGAGAAGGGAGAAAACAGTAGAAAGGGAAGGAAAGGGAGAGTAGGGGACAGAACGGAAGGAGATGGAAAAGAAAGAAGGAAAAGGAAAGTGGGTGAATAGTAAAGAGGAAAAACGAGAGAAATTGTGATGAAGAAAGGAGAGGAAAAGGACTGGCAAAAGAAGGGAGATAGGAGTAGAGTGAAGAAGAAGGAAGGCAAAGGAAAGAAAGGGAAAGGAGGGGAGAAATAAATGAAAGGAGAGGACAAGAGAGGACAAGAAAGGATGGAAAAGGGAAAGGAAAGGAAGGGAAAGGAATGGAATGCAAGGAAACAAAAGAATAGAAAGAAAGAGGAAAAAAGAATGAAAAGGAAAGGAAAATAGGAATGAAGGGGAAGTAATAAGTGAAAGGAAGGATAGGAAATGGGAGGATAGAGAAGGGAGAAAACAGTAGAAAGGGAAGGAAAGGGTGAGTAGGTGACAGGAGAAAGAAGAAAGGGAAAAAAGAAGGAAAAATAGTAAAGAGGAGAAAAGAGAGCAATTGTGATGAAGGATGGAGAGGAAAAGGAATGTCAAAAGAAAGGGGATAGTAGTAGAGTGAAGAAGGAGGGAAATGAGGATAGGATAGGAAAAATAAATGAGAGGAGAGGACAAGAGAGAATGGAATGCACAGGGGGGACTAGAAAAAAAGAGAAAGAAAGGAAGAGGAAAGAAAGGATATGAGCAGGAAGTAATAGGTGAAAGATAGGAACGAAGATTGGATAGAGAGGATAAAAGCGTTAGTGTGCTTGAAATGTGTGTCATGTTTTATGACATCATTATTCTAACGCATGTAATGATTGCACCATGTCTGGAATTTTAGAGAAGTGTAATCAAGGAGCCTTTCTTTTGTGCCAAGCTTGTGCTTGGGAGAATGGAATATGGAGAGAAGATGGTAGTTAATTGGTGGAGTTTATAGGGTTGATGGAGGGTAGTTTGTATGGATTGAATTTGTGTTTGGATGAAGTTGGGAGCAGCTTTGTATTAGCTGTATAAGTTTGGTTCTGGTAAGGATTTCGAAGGAGCTTATTTGGCGCTCAGTGGTTTCAAGTTCGATCCTGAGGGAGCGAATTTCTGTGGTGAGAAATGTTATTGAGGCAGCACTCATTTGGAATTGCAGGATAAAAGAATGTTCAGTGGTGTCAGGGTCAAATGGAAGTCTGGTTTGTAGATTAGCAATTTTTTGAATTAAGGTCCCTTTTTTGGCAAGGAGGATGCAGGGGGCTCGATGGGTTCTACTTGCCTACGAAGGGGTCTTATATATTTGGTGACCTGGGCGACGTATCTTTGGCGGCTATGGGCCAGTCTGGTTGGTATGTATGGGGAGGCAATTATTTTCCTTGCTTCAGGGTTGTAATGATTAAGGAGTTTTTCTACAAATTTGGCTGAGTAGGCTTCATATATTTGCTCTACTGGGTTTATTTTGAGGTTTTTGTGGATCTCACTATTTTGGGTGAGGAAGGGTGCGTTGGCAATTTGGCGTAGGGTGGTGTTTTGGAAGACGGTAATTTTTTGAAATTGGGATTGGCTGGAGAGTGAACCCAGATGGGAATGGCAAATTGCCAGATGGGGGAGATTAGTTGCTTATAGAGGAGGGTTTTACAGTCAGTTGGAAGTTTACTGTCTTTGTTTATGAGCCAGTTAAGTTGTGATCTACGGATTTTTAGTTTGGTGACTAGTGCAGCCATGTGCTTGCAGAACGTGAGTTTCTTGTCAGGATGGACTCCTAGGTATGGATGAGAGGTTTTGGTTTCAATGGATAGGCCCATTAGTTGGGGGCTGGCTTCTGTTAGGACCATTTCATCGTCATTTCTGAGAGTGAAGAGGACATGGGCTGTCTTGCTTGCATTTATTTTAATGCACCATTTGTTTGACCAGGTCAGAAGATCATTGAGTAGTATTTCAACTTGTTGTACTGCGGAAGTGATTGAGTCTGAGGTCGACATGACAACTGTGTCGTCCGCATAGGTTGCTATTAGCGATCTTGAGTTTAGGGCGCAGCCCCGGTCGGTAGAGTGTTTATATCGGAAGCCAAATTGGTGGTTTGGGATGAACATTTTGAACTGTGGGTGTTCAAACATGCGTTTGAGGATGACTTTTTCAAAAATTTTTGAGAGTGCTGAGAGTAGACTAATGGGTCTGTAGGAGGCTAGGTTTTCAGTGGGCTTGCCGGGTTTGGGAATCATTGTAACCGCTGCAAGTTTCCACTTATTAGGGAAGTGTTCAAAGCGTAGGGAGCTGTTGTAGATAAGGATGAGGTAGAGGAGAGCTTTGTCTGGAAGCAGTTTGATAACATGATTGTCCACTCTATCTAGGCCTGGAGTCTTTTTTTTTTTTTTTTTTTTATATAAACATGCGAGCCTATAGCAGGGCATGAGTTTAAACGGTAACAAAGGATTTAGGGTGGGAGGGTCCTTTGCAGAGACTCACAAGCGCCATCTAGTGGTCCACGTGAGATACGGTTCTTTGGTAACTGCGACAGGTAAGTCTTTGGTTATAGTAGGAGAAGAGTGAGTTTAGTGCTTGGGAAAAGTTTGTAAGCAAACCCACCTGGCTTTGGTATAATAGAGGCGGGGGTAAGAGGTTATGGGGATAATTGGAGTAATATAGGACTTCTAAAAGACTATGAAACGTGCACAGGTGAATCCACATATCTCTGTCCATGGTGTAGCAGTACAGTAGAAGTGGGAGTGTCAGGTAGGGCAGTTTTGATAGGGTGGGTGGATAGCAGAAAGGGGAAAAGAAAAGAAATGAAAGAAAGGAAGAGAAGGAGAAGAAGAAAACTGAAAGAAGGGATGGAAAAGGGGAAGAAGGGAAGGGAAGGAGTTGAAGGGGAAGGAATAGAATGCATAGAAAAGAAAAGAACAGAAAGAAAGAGGGGAAAAGGAAAGAAAGGGAGAGGGGGGATATAATATGGAGGGGAAGTAATTAGTGAAAGTTAGGAAAAGAGATGGGAAGAAAGGGAGGAAGCAGTAGAGAGGGAAGGAAACAAAGAGTATGAGACAGGAGATAGAAGAAAAGGGGAGGGGATGAAAAAAAAGAAGGAAAAGGAGAGTGAGTGGATAGTGGAGAGAAGGAAGGGAGTTGTGAAGAGGGAAAGGGAGTAAGAGGAATGTCAGGAGAAGGGGGATAGGAGTAGAGTGGATAAGAAGGAAGGGAAAGGGAAGAAGGGAAAGGAAGATAGGAGGATAGGAGGGGGAAAAAGAATAAAAGGAGAGGACAAGAGAGGATGGAATAGGGCAGGGTAAGGGAAGGGAAAAGGAATGGAGATAACAGGAAACAAAATAATAGAAAGAAAAAGGACAGATAGGGAAAGGAAGGGAAAGGAAAGGTAGGGTATGAAGGGGAAGAAATAAGTGAAAAGGAAGGAAAGGTGATTGGAGGAAAGGGAGAAAGCAGTAGAAAGGGAAAGAAAGGGAGAGTAAGGGACAAGGGAAAGATGAAAGGGAGAGGGGTGAAAAAGAAGGAGGGAAAAGGAAAGTGAATGGATAGGAAGGAGAGGAATTGTGATGAAGAAAGGAGAGATAACAAAAGAAGGGGTACGAAGGAACCTTTTTGCCAAATTTGGTGTCTCTATGTCTTATAGTCTCTGAGATCCAGGTGTTCATACAGACAGACAAACGGACAGACGGACATAGCTATATCGTCTCGTCTGTTGACGCTGATCAAGAATATATATACTTTATGGGGTCGGAGATGGCTCCTCCTGTCTGTAACATACGTTTTCTGTTGGCACTAAGTTATAATACCCTACAGGTAGAGCGTATATAAAAGATTTACAAGAGAAAAAAAAAAAATTGTATATAAAAAAAAATTTTCTATGCAAAAAAATTAATTATGAAAAAAAATTTTACAAGTGAATACCATATCATAGGAACAAAAAATTTGATATGGAGAAAAATTTTCTTTGCAAAAAAAATTTTGTATGAAAAAAAGGTTACAAGTGACGACCATATCAAATGGCTAGAAACTGTCATATAGAGAAAAAATTGTATATGCATAAACAATTTTATATAGCAAAAAGTTTTACAAGCGAAAATCAAATCATATGGATAGAAAATTTCATGTGGATTAAAAATTGTATTTGCAAAAAAATGATATATGAAAAAAATTTGTACAAGACAAAACCATATCATATGGCTAGAAAATGTCATATGGAGAAAAATTTCATATGCAAAAAGTCATATATGAAAAAAAATTTGAAGTCAAAATCATATCATATGGCAACAAAATATCATATGGAGAAAAAATTTTATATGCAAAAAAAATAAAATATGAAATGAAATTTTATAAGTCAAAACCATATCATATGGCTAGAAAATTTCGAGTGCAGATAAATTTTCTATGCAAAAAAATTTTATATGAAAAAAAGTTTACAAGTGAAAACCATATCATATGGATAGAAAATTTCATATGGAGAACAAATATTCTATGCAAATAAATTTGTACTTGGAAAAAAGTTTTACAAGTGAAAGCCATTTCATAGGAATAAAAAATTTCATATAAAAAACAATTTTCTTTGCAAAAAAAATTGTATATGCAAAAAAGTTTACAAGTGAAAACTATATCATATGGATAGAACATTTCATATGGAGAACAAATTTTCTAAGGAAAAAAAATTATATATGAAAATAATTTTAAAAAGTCAATTCATATCAAATGGGTAGAAAATGTCATATAGAGAAAAAATTGTATATGCAAAACAAATTTTTTATGAAAAAAAGATTACAAGTGAAAACCATATCATATAGATAGAAAATTTCATATGGAGATCAAATTTTCTATGCAAAAAAAATTATATATGAAAACAATTTTCACAACTCAAAACCATATCATATGACTAGAACATGTAATATGGAGAAAAAATTGTATATGAATAAAAAATTTTATATGGCAAAAAGTTTTACTCGCAACCCATTTCGAGAGAAAAAAAAAATGTTATTGATATTTACACAACAAATATACCAAAAATATACTGAAACTTGTGTTTTGTTTGTATATATTTGAAAATAGCGGGTAAAAATCCACAACACCGACATGGTCACACTGTCAACTAAACAAACAAAGCGCGAGCAGCTGCAAGTGAATTTTGCATATAAAATTGATTCTTTAATAACTTCCTCGTTTTTTATTCAACCAAAATCACAGGAGTCATTCAGACTATCATTGTTATTATGCGTACCAAAATGGAATGCTCTAGATTCTTTTACAGTTTTTGGGGGCGGAAAGCGGAGTGGCAAAAATCTAAAACAAACTTGATCTGCGTAAGACCTATAGGAATACTGTCACCAAATTTGATATCTCTAGGTCATTCACACACTTAAAACGTCCATATGCCCTGGGCATAACAATTTTGATAAATAATTTAACGAATAACTTTTGTTCTACTTATCCGATTTATACCAAAATTACAGGGTATATTAAGAGTGTCAAGCGCAGTTACCAAATTACACATCATTATACAAAGAACTTTTGGAGTTATACGCGATTTACAGAAAAAAAACTTGACTTTTTCTAGATTAATGCTTATTGTGGGCGAAGGGGGCGTGGCATCCAACTTTTGAAATAAATTAAATCTGCGTAGGGTATGAAGGAACCTTTTTGCCAAATTTGGTGTCTCTATGTCTTATAGTCTCTGAGATCCAGGTGTTCATACAGACGGACAGACGGACATAGCTATATCGTCTCGTCTGTTGACGCTGATCAAGAATATATATATTTTATGAGTTCGGAGATGCCTCCTTTTGCCTGTAACATACGTTTTCTGTTGGCACTAATTTATAATACCCTTCTACCCTACGGGTAGCGCGTATAAAAAAAGTTTTAATAAAAAAAGTTTTACAAGTGAAAACCATACTATATAATATGGATACAAAATGTAAAATGGAGAAAAAATTGTATATGGAAAAAAGTTTTACAAGTGAAAACCATATCATATGGCTAGAAAATTTCGAGTGCAGATTAATTTTCTATGCAAAAAAATGTTATATGAAAAAAAGTTTACAAGTGAAAACCACATCATATGGATAGAAAATTTCATATGGAAAAAAAATTTTCTATGCAAAAAAATTAAATATCATATGGATAGAAAATTTTATATTGAGATAAAATTTTAAATGAAAAAAAAATGTTATAATAAAAAAAGTTTTACAAGTGAAAACCATATAATATGGATAAAAAATGTCAAATGGAGAAAAATTTTTATATGGAAAAAAGTTTTACAAGTGAAAACCATATCATATGGCTAGAAAACTTTGAATGGAGAACAAATTTTCTATGCAAAAAAAAATTATGTATGATAACAATTTTTACAAGTCATAACCATATCATAGGGCTAGAAAATGTCATATGCAGAAAAAATTGTATATGCACAAAAAATAAAATATGAAATAAATCTTTATAAGTCAAAACCATACTAAATGGCTAGAAAATGTCATATAGAGAAAAAATTGGATATGCATAACATATTTTGTATGACAAAAAGATTGCAAGTGAAAACCATATCATATGGATAAAAAATTTCATATGAAAAAAAATTTTAAGTGCAAAAAAATTGTATATTGAAAAAAAATTTACAAGTCAAAACCATATCATATGACTAAAATATGTAATATAGTGAAAATATTGTATATGCATAAAAAAAATGTTATGGCAAAAAGTTTTACAAGCGAAAACCATATCAAACATATGGCTAGAAAATGTCATATGGAGAAAAAATTTTATATGCAAAAAAAAAATTAATATAAAATTTTATAATTTTATAAGTATCATATGGCAAGAAAATTTCGTGTGTAGATAAATTTTCAATGCAAAAAAATTTTACATGAAAAAAAATTTACAAGTGAAAACCATATCATGTGGATAGAAAATGTCATATAAAGAAAAATTTTCTTTGCAAACAAAATTTTGTATGAAAAAAAGTTTACAAGTGAAAACCATATCATATGAATAAAACATTTCAAATGAAAAAAAAATTTAACAGCAAAAAAATTAAATATCAACAAAAATTGTATAAGTCTAAACCATATCAAATGGCTAAAAAATGTCATATATGACAAAAAGATTGCAAGTGAAAACCATATCATAGGGTTAGAAAATTTCATATTGAGAAAAAATTTTATATGAAAAAAAAATAAAATATGAAAAAAAATATTATAAGTCAAACCCATATCATTTGGCTAGAAAATTTCAAGTGCAGATAAATTTTCTATGAAAAAAAAAATGTATATGAAAACAAGTGAGAAA
>JAWNOW010000561.1:0-53432 GCA_035045625.1 Drosophila formosana | reverse complement strand
TGTTGCTGGATTTTATAATTGCATTATAAAGCCGCTTTCCCTTAGGAGTCACGAGACGAGATCCTCAGTGTGTGTGCTTGATATTGTAGTATTCTGTTGCTATGAAGTGCTCGCCTAATGAGTTAAAGAACTACATAAACTCAGCTTCAGTTACAGTGAAACGAGAGGGCAGTGTACTGCGGCTAGAGTAAGTTGGTTACCACTATCCAATTTCATTGTTATTGATGTGGCCTGAATACGGGCTTTAATATACCAACATTTATATCAATAGGTTTTGATGTATCCAGGTCTTAGTCTCTGAGATCTAGATGTTTATACAGACGCAAAATAGCTATATCGTTTCGACTGTTAACACTGATAAATAATAAACATTTAAACTTTATGGGGTTGAATATTCTTCCTTCTGCCTGTTTCATACATTTTCTGTTATCATTAAATTATAATAACATGCTACCCTATAGTTAGCGGGTATACAAGTTTGGTTCTTAGTTAGAACTAATTCTTTTGATTTCACCTTGAAATATTTTTTTAGAGTTTTTTTGATCACGGATATTCGTTTAAAATACCTTTCAAGGAAATATGGTCAAAAGACGTTCGCAATAATGTTTATGCATTTTCGTCAGATGATGCTTAATTTTAACAAAAACAAGTAAGAAAGCTACAGTCGAGAGTGCTCGACCGTATGATACCCGCAACCCATTTCGAGAGAAAACAAAAAACTTAAATGATATTTTAACGAAAAATATACCGAATATACTAAAACTTGTTTTTTGTATATATTTGAAAATAGCGGGTAAAAATCCACAACACCGTTATGGTCATACTGTCAACTAAACAAACAAAGCGCGGGCAGCTGCAAGTGAATTTTGCATATAAAATTGATTCTTCAATAACTTCCTTGTTTTTCATTCGATCTCAACCAAATTCACAGGAATCATTGAGAATATAATTATTATTACGCACACCAAATTCAATGCTCTAGGTCTATTATTACGGCTTTTACAGACTTGGGGGGCGGAAAGGGGTGTGGCATCCAACTTTTGAAATAAACTTGATCTGCGTAGCACCTATAGGAGTACTGTCCCCAAAGTTGGTAGCTCTAGCTCTTATAGCCTCTGAGATCTAGGTGTTCATACAGACGGACAGACGGACATGGCTATATCGTCTCGGCTGTTGACACTGATCAAGAATATATATACTTTATGGGGTCGGAGATACCTCCTTCTGCCTGTTACATACATTTTCTGTTGGCACTAAGTTATAATACCCTTCTACCCCATGGGTAGCGGGTATAAAAACTGTTGAACACAACTTAATAGCTTTCGATGCGTGTAGTAGTCGCTTGAACCAAAAGTTTTTTGGGTGGCTGAAAGTAGGCAACCGTTTGTTTGGCTGGCCTGACGTGATTTAGACGGCACTACAGCATATATTTAAGTTTATTTAATTATTCTATTATTTTGTTTATTAGAACTTATAGTTTTTGTAGTTTGTTGTAAATTATTAGCATTTAGTTCTTGTCCCTATTTATATGTTAAATGCAGTCGTACATGTGTAGATTTTGTTGCGCCACCTATGGGTGAGGATAAATAACACCTACAGGCAAACGATATTTGTACTCAATTTGGGTTGGCGGATTATAGCGAATACCAAAGAATTTAAGCGAATTGTCCTCTGAGGACACAAGAAGATTTTTTTTTCTCCGCCTCGTGTTGCAAACAGCTCAAGTGTCACATGTGTAAGGTTAAAGAACCAAATTTAAATATGTAACTTAAGTGACAGTGCAAAATAAAATAAAAACCAGTCCAGAAGATAACTAAAGCAGAAGTTTGTGCCGTTTTACCAACTGGTAATATACCCTTTATCTTGTTGTAATACAGGCTTAAGATACTAATGCAGTTTTTGTCTTTATGTTGGTTCTGAAATTTCAACCGCAGAACGGCACTTAGGTTATACCTATAAAATAAAATCTGGTATGTTAATTAATACCAGCATAAAAGCTGCCTAAGAGCTTTTGGGCTCGTCAGCTGACTGCAATTGAACATTGCTATGTCCCCAGTGCATTGATGCGCACTCCAAAATTCAGCGAGGGTGTTTACTCCACAAATGCGCATCGCGCAACCAATGTACAGGAGGATCAGCCCTTGGGGATCATCGCCACCCGCATCCACTGAGCCTGGGCGACCAAATCTAGCGGACAACTGGAGCTTAATAAGCAGGTCGAAATTGATGGAGGCGATCGTGTTCTATGTGCATCATTTTGTTCAATGTGTCAGCTAATTGTTATTATAAATCATTGTTTACTTGTGTGCTGTAATTTTGGGCCTTCCGCCGTGTCTTGCCTCCATATAAAAGGCAATTAAAGAAACTAAACCAAAATACTGGTATATGCAGTGGCCAGAAGTGCACTAGGTGTATTTGACGAGGTGGAGTAGAAGGACTGAACATTGGTTTCTGCAGTGTCTCACCCCCGCAAACAGTATTAAACACCACCCAGACGGCATTGGCATTCGAATATTTGTTAATTAATTAAGTTATATATATTTATTCGTTCATTTTGTAATTGCCTTGTTATAGTGTTGTACCATTTGAGCGTCGAATTGTTAATTTAGCATAAAAGCTCAAGCTTTGCAATATCAATGAGCTTATGTAAGGGAACGCCAAACTTTTAAGCTTATTTTCAGATATAACTCAAATACATCCACGCACATCGATCAGCTGAGAAAGATCTTTCAACGCGGAATCAATGTTGTAAGTGAGCTTTTCTTTTTATACCCGCTACCCATAGGGTAGAAGGGTATTATGACTTAGTGCCAACAGAAAATGTATGTAATAGGCAGAAGGAGGCATCTCCGACCCCATAAAGTATATATATTCTTGATCAGCGTCAACAGCCGAGATGATATAGCCATGTCCGTCTGTCCGTCTGTCTGTCCGTATGAACACCTGGATCTCAGAGACTATAAGACATAGAGACACCAAATTTGGCAAAAAGTTTCCTTCATACCCTACGCAGATCAAGTTTATTTCAAAAGTTGGATGCCACGCCCCCTTCGCCCACAATAAGCATTAATCTAGAAAAAGTCAAGTTTTTTTTTAGTAAATCGCGTATAACTCCAAAAGTTCTTTGTGTAATGATGTGTAATTTGGTAACCCATTTGCGCTTGACACTCTTAATATACCCTGTAATTTTGGTACAAATCGGATAAGTAGAACAAAAGTTATTCGTTAAATTATTTATCAAAATTTTTGTGCCCAGTGCATATGGGCGTTTTAAGTGTGTGAATGACCTAGAGATATCAAATTTGGTGACAGTATTCGTGTAGGTATTACGCAGATCAAAATTGTTTTAGATTTTTGCCACGCCCCTTTCCGCCCCCAAAAACTGTAAAAGCCGTAATAATAGACCTAGAGCATTGAATTTTGATATGCATAATAACAATTATATTCTCAATGATTCCTGTGAATTTGGTTGAGATCGAGTGAAAAACAAGGAAGTTATTAATGAATCAATTTTATATGCAAAATTCAGTTGCAGCTGCTGGCGCTTTGTTTATTTAGTTGACTGTGTGACCTTGTCGGTGTTGTGGATTTTTAACCGTTATTTTCAAATATATACAAACAAAACACAAAATTCAGTATATTTTTGGTATATTTGTTGTTAAAATATCATTAAAATTTTTGTTTCTCTCGAAATGGGTTGCGGGTATCATACGGTCGAGCACTCTCGACTGTAGCTTTCTCACTTGTTTGTTTTGAATTTACTCATACGTTAAATTGTATCTTGATATGAATTTGAAATTTGGCGGTTACCGAAAATACCACTTTTAAGCAGTTAGGCAATGGACGCGCAAAGCGTATTACAAGCATAAGAAACATTTTCCTAGTTAGAAAATGCAATCATTTAACTTGTAATAATTTAAAAACAAAAATAGTAAAATAGGCTAGGTATAATTATAATTTAATTTATTAACTATATTTCTTAGCTCTATTATTACACCCAATTTATGGTCGTTTAGTATTTTTGTTCTATTTTTTTTTTGTTATGAATACTTTAGTCGTTCAATTTCGTAATAAAATGGTTGTAACGTTAAATATGTGCTAAGTTTTGTTTGTTTTGGAACCATGCGGCGCTTAGATGAGATAGGTTAGTTTACTTCGAACCTTATTGAAGGGATCCTTTTTTCATTTTTCACCATCTTTGGCAATTACAGGATCATGGTAGGGTGGGCGTCTGGCACCGTGAAGTGCATATAGATAAAGTTCCAAGTCGAAGTTAGTTCCTGTCTTTCCTATCCCCATCCTCTCCTCTTTATTCCGATAATTGTACGCGATTTTTTTTAATAATGTAATAAAACTAGAGAAACAAGCAACGAGGAGTACATGCCCACACCCGTCCGACCAGAACCTAGCCGAAGCAATCGCGTACGCCTTCTTGTTGCAAGACCATCTGTTTCACAGAACGAACTATTCAGTTCGTTGTTCATTACAGTTTATTATATTATTTGGCGCCCAACGTGGGGCCAAATTTTATTATTTGGCCTGAAAACATTAAAAATACATAACTCAGGTATAGTGTTCTGGAACAAGTTAATGGGCTTATACAACTATTACTTGCCGCTAAACTTAATACATATGTATTTGAATTCCCTAATGATATTTCAAGGCAGTGTCAAAGTAGTTGCTGAAACAAGTCAATGGGCTTATAAAACTATTACTTGCAGCTAAACTTGATACAGATGTATTGGGATTCCCTAATTTCCTATTTTCTTTTTCTTTCCTTGTTCTTTCTTCGACTTGAAGTGTGCAATCTTTCTCGGATAAGAGTTGCATGGCTCCAAATATTTGTTATTGATTCTTTGGTATTGATATTTTGTTTTTGGTTTTTGGTTATTGGTATTTATCGTTAATATTAAACTGCTCTGAGTTTGAAGAATATACATTTATTATAGTTATTTGAGGTATCTTAATTTATAATTAAACAATTAGTGAAATGCAGAGAGTATCTGAAGAAACGGTTTGTTGCGTTTGCAGCAGGGAAGTAGAATACCCAGCGCAATTACTTACGACCCGCTGCAATCATAATTTTCATCACGCGTGTTTCAATACTAGAACTGGAAACCGCAACATTTGTCCTATTTGTAAGACTTCACTAACCATGTCCAGTATGAATTTGGAAGATGAGCTAAGAGCAGCTCAGGCAGCTGGAATGCGAACGCGCTCGAAATCTAAAAGTAGAGCAAGTGCGCAAGAGCAGCCTAATACAGCCCCAGCTCTGATACGCAGGGAACCAATTCAGCTGAAACTCAGCATAATGGGCTCAACATTCCAGCAATGGCTGCCGGTCAAACTCCGATCCCTGTTCAAGATCCAGCTAGTTGTGTCCCACAAAGTATTGCCGAAGTAATGGCAGCAGTACTAGCACAACAAACTCAGCTTCTGACTAACGCCATTGAAGCTGGGTTCCAAAAGCTAGCTCTGCAATCAGCCGCACAGGTGATAGAGTCCAACCTGGACCCATTCAGTCATCTCCAGCTAGGCTACATCAGTCCTTTGAGCAGTTGTTTGGTCTTCCAAACAGAGAAGATGGAAATAGGCCAAATCCAACGTCTGGCATGCATGATATGGTATGTCTTCCTGCACAGTCCCAACAAACACACGCTTTGCGCCCTGATAGAATGAGTCAGATAATTTATAATTGGAAGCTACGCTTTTCTGGTCATTCGTCGATTACCATTGATGAATTTCTATATCGGGTTGAAGCTCTAACCAATCAAACGTTAGATGGCAATTTTGAGTTGATAGCTCAGTATGCAAGCAATCTGTTCGATGGTACTGCGGCAGAATGGTTTTGGAGGTATCACCGAAGCGTGCCAAGCGTCCGTTGGGTTGACTTATGTATAGCCCTGAGATCAAAATTTTGAGATGGGAGAACTGATTTAGAAATTAGAGCAGCCATCTCGCAGCGCAAACAAAAGGTCAATGAATCATTTGATGATTTTTACGAATCCATTGTCAGTCTTGCTGATAGACTTATGCATCCCATGTCTGAACAGTCTTTACTAGAGGTGTTACGGGCGAATCTGTTGAACGAAATCCAGCATGAGTTATTGTATGTGTCAATTCACAATATTGCGCAATTAAAACAATACATGCGTAAACGTGAGAGATTTATGCAGACCAGTAATAGGCCCATTCATATGATCCGGCGTTTCGTGCAACGTCCTCATGTGAGCGAGGTTGCTATGCAGTCCGATATGGCCACAGGCACGGACAATGAAGAAGAGGAAGCATTAGCTGTTGAAGCTGTGTCGTTATCTTGTTGGAATTGTCGTAAACCGGGGCATCATTACCAGGATTGTAAAGCTGAACGCACAGTGTTTTGTTACGGATGTGGCGAACCCGACACATATAGGCCATCTTGCCGAAAATGCACAAGCACGGCTTCAAAAAACGGGTTGTATCGTGCACCAGTAACAAGTGCACGATACAAACTAGTGTCGAAAGCGACGAGCACAGAGTAACTGAATCTACAAGTTCAGTCCAAAATACCCCGGATGTGAAAAATATCCTAAATGTATCCCTACAAGAACAACAACAACAGATTAAATCTTCCACTAATTTCACGTCAAAATCTCAAACTAGTGTCGAAAGCGACGAGCACAGAGTAACTGAATCTGCAAGTTCAGTCCAAAATACCCCGGATGTGAAAAATATTCTAAATGTATCCCTACAAGAACAACAACAACAGATTAAATCTTCCACTAATTTCACGTCAAAATCTCGATATCAAAAACGTAGGGAATCTGCTCGTAAGCAACTTAAAGATATACGTAGAGCGGTCTTGTCATCCGTGGTAGATAACTGCACTGATTTTCGGCCATATGCCGAGGTCACAATATTTGACAGGAAAGTATGTGGCTTAATGGACACTGGTGCCTCAATCAGTTGCGTTGGCAGCAATTTTGCACAACAATTGTCAGAAACCCACAGTGATTTCAAATCTATACATGCATCTGTACGTACAGCAGATGGCAACTGACAAAAGATTCTCGGTCAAATTCGAACCACAATTTGTTTTCGTGGTGAATCAAAACCGATATGTGTCTACATTGTGCCATCATTATCGCAAGAGTTGTATCTGGGAATAGATTTTTGGAGAAGTTTTAACTTATTGCCGTTGTTTTTAATGAATAAAGCAACCATAAACAGTTTGGCATCCTTGAATTTCGATGATCCACTACAGATACCTGTCTCAGATAGGCAGCAAAATGAGTTAAGGTCGACAATCAAATTGTTTCCGTCATTTTCTGAGAAAGGTTTAGGCAAAACAGATTGGCTTGCACATGTCATTGAAGTGACAGGATCACAACCTATTAAACAACGTCATTATGCAGTGTCGCCGGCGATAGAAAAACTAATGTACGATGAACTTGACAGGATGTTAGCACTGGGCGTTATCGAAGAATCCGATAGTCCGTGGTCGTCCCCTGTCGTCATAGTACGTAAGCCAGGCAAAGTTTGTCTCTGTCTAGATAGTCGCAAAGTTAACGATATAACCATTAAAAATGCATACCCTATGCCGCTAATTGACGGAATTTTAAGTTGGCTTCCAAAGGCTCAATTTATTTCAAGTATTGACTTGAAGGACGCGTATTGGCAAATTCCGCTCACGCCAAGAGCTCGGGAGAAGACCGCATTTACAGTGCCCGGAAGGCCCTTATATCACTTCAAAGTGATGCCGTTTGGGTTATCCAATGCTCCACAGACGATGTCAAAACTGATGGACAAAGTAATTCCGCCAAATCTGAGAAATGAGATATTCATTTATCTGGATGATTTGTTGGTAGTTTCGGAGACCTTTGAGAAACACGTGTTGAGATCATTGGCCGATAGGTTATCTCAAGCAGGGCTTACAATTAATGTGGAGAAAAGTAAATTTTGCCTCAAGGAAGTAAAATATTTAGGTCATGTCATTGGTAATGGTACCATTCGAACAGACCCAGAAAAAGTCACAGCCATTCGAGAGTTTCCTGTGCCTCGATCGGTCAAACAAGTACGTAGATTTTTGGGAACCACGGGGTGGTATCACAAATTTATTAAAAACTATGCCGAAATTGCTGCTCCGATTTCAGACACTCTTAAGCAGCGCAGAACATTCGTATGGCCAGATGAAGCTCAGAAGCCATTTGACAATTTAAAAGAACAATTAAGTACGGCACCTGTACTGCATAGTCCTAATTTTTCGAAACCATTCGAGATCCATTGTGATGCCAGTCACTCTGGTGTTGCTGGGGTATTAATGCAGAAGGATGGCGATGGTAATGACGTTCCTATTGCATATATGTCTCGAAAATTGAATCGTTGTCAGCGAAACTATTCAGTCACTGAGAAGGAGTGCTTGTCAGCGATCATGTGTGTGAAAAAGTTTCGAGCGTATGTGGAAGGGCATGAATTTTCCATTCATACCGATCATGCGTCACTAAAGTGGCTAATGTCCCAATCAGATTTAAGTTCAAGACTAGCACGATGGGCACTCAAGCTGCAAGGTTTTGCGTTTAAAATTGTTCACCGCAAAGGTAGTCAAAATATAGTTCCTGAGGCCCTATCACGAGTGCACACTGAAGATTTATCAGCATACAGTGTAGAAACTTTGATAAATCTGCACTTTGAGCATTTCAAATCGAAAGATTACCAAGAGTGGATGCAAAAGATACGTAAAAATCAGACCCAACTGCCCGACGTCAAAGTCGTTGATAATTATATTTATCGCCGTGCAGAGCACGCATCTGGCGAGCAGATCGCGGACGATGTATGTTGGAAGTTGTGGGTACCAAAGGACCTTGTAGCAAATGTTTTAAGAGAGAGTCATGAACATCCGTTAGCGTCCCATTGTGGAATAGGTAAAATGCTTGAAAACATTCGCCGATATTTGTATTGGCCAAATCTAGTGAATGACGTCAAAAACTTTGTAAACGGTTGTGTAGTTTGCAAATGTACTAAACACCCCAATCGTGTGTTACGACCACCACTAGGCCCGGCCAAAGAGACGCAACGTGTCTTTCAAAAGATATTTATAGATTTCTTAGGACCCTATCCTCGAAGTAAATCCAGACATATTGGCATTTTCGTCGTATTAGACCATTTGTCCAAATATCCATTTTTGAAGCCAGTGAAGAAGTTTACAACAGATGCAATTCTTAGCTTCATGGAAGAGGATTTGTTTCATTGCTTCGGTGTACCTGAAACTATTGTGTCAGACAACGGTGTACAATTTAAGTCACACAAATTCAAAGAATTGTTGCAAAAATATAACGTCCAACATTTTTATACGGCTGTACACGCTCCGCAAGCAAATGCATCTGAGCGCGTAAACCGATCAGTCATTGCTGCAATAAAGGCCTATATTAAGCCTGATCAAACTAATTGGGATGAACAGCTTGGCCATATTAGTTGTGCTTTACGTTCTTGGAGGCATTCAGCGATCAGTGACAGCCCTTATCGCGTTGCATTTGGACAGCACATGATAACCAATGGCAACACGTATCCGCTTCTAAGAAATCTACAACTGCTGGAAGATCGTACAGTTAGTTTTGATCGAACAGATTCATTTGATCTAAAAAGGAAAACTGCACAGAAAAGCATTCAACGGCAGCATGAACAAAACGAAAAACAGTACAATTTAAGAAGTCGGGAAGTGGATTTCAAAGTTGGTCAAGAGGTCTATCGGCGCAATTTCCAGCAAAGCAATTTTACAAAAGGCTTTAATGCGAAATTGGCGCCTGCCTTTGTAAAATCCAGGATTAAACGTAAACTCGGAAATAGTTTTTACTAACTAGAAGATAACCAAGGAAGATTTATTGGCAAATATCATGCTAAGGACATAAAACAATAAATATTATATAATGTTCAAGCGAGTATCACCCTTTGTTGTTTTCAAACACCTAAGTGTGATTTTGGCAGGGGGGATTGTAGTAGTCGCTTGGACCAAAAGTTTTGTTGGGTGCCTGAAAGTAGGCAACCGTTTGATTTAGACGGCACTACAGCATATATTTAAGTTTATTTAATTATTCTATTATTTTGTTTATTAGAACTTATAGTTTTTGTAGTTTGTTGTAAATTATTAGCATTTAGTTCTTGTCCCTATTTATATGTTAAATGCAGTCGTACATGTGTAGATTTTGTTGCGCCACCTATGGGTGAGGATAAATAACACCTACAGGCAAACGATATTTGTACTCAATTTGGGTTGGCGGATTATAGCGAATACCAAAGAATTTAAGCGAATTGTCCTCTGAGGACACAAGAAGATTTTTTTTTCTCCGCCTCGTGTTGCAAACAGCTCAAGTGTCACATGTGTAAGGTTAAAGAACCAAATTTAAATATGTAACTTAAGTGACAGTGCAAAATAAAATAAAAACCAGTCCAGAAGATAACTAAAGCAGAAGTTTGTGCCGTTTTACCAACTGGTAATATACCCTTTATCTTGTTGTAATACAGGCTTAAGATACTAATGCAGTTTTTGTCTTTATGTTGGTTCTGAAATTTCAACCGCAGAACGGCACTTAGGTTATACCTATAAAATAAAATCTGGTATGTTAATTAATACCAGCATAAAAGCTGCCTAAGAGCTTTTGGGCTCGTCAGCTGACTGCAATTGAACATTGCTATGTCCCCAGTGCATTGATGCGCACTCCAAAATTCAGCGAGGGTGTTTACTCCACAAATGCGCATCGCGCAACCAATGTACAGGAGGATCAGCCCTTGGGGATCATCGCCACCCGCATCCACTGAGCCTGGGCGACCAAATCTAGCGGACAACTGGAGCTTAATAAGCAGGTCGAAATTGATGGAGGCGATCGTGTTCTATGTGCATCATTTTGTTCAATGTGTCAGCTAATTGTTATTATAAATCATTGTTTACTTGTGTGCTGTAATTTTGGGCCTTCCGCCGTGTCTTGCCTCCATATAAAAGGCAATTAAAGAAACTAAACCAAAATACTGGTATATGCAGTGGCCAGAAGTGCACTAGGTGTATTTGACGAGGTGGAGTAGAAGGACTGAACATTGGTTTCTGCAGTGTCTCACCCCCGCAAACAGTATTAAACACCACCCAGACGGCATTGGCATTCGAATATTTGTTAATTAATTAAGTTATATATATTTATTCGTTCATTTTGTAATTGCCTTGTTATAGTGTTGTACCATTTGAGCGTCGAATTGTTAATTTAGCATAAAAGCTCAAGCTTTGCAATATCAATGAGCTTATGTAAGGGAACGCCAAACTTTTAAGCTTATTTTCAGATATAACTCAAATACATCCACGCACATCGATCAGCTGAGAAAGATCTTTCAACGCGGAATCAATGTTGTAAGTGAGCTTTTCTTTTTATACCCGCTACCCATAGGGTAGAAGGGTATTATGACTTAGTGCCAACAGAAAATGTATGTAATAGGCAGAAGGAGGCATCTCCGACCCCATAAAGTATATATATTCTTGATCAGCGTCAACAGCCGAGATGATATAGCCATGTCCGTCTGTCCGTCTGTCTGTCCGTATGAACACCTGGATCTCAGAGACTATAAGACATAGAGACACCAAATTTGGCAAAAAGTTTCCTTCATACCCTACGCAGATCAAGTTTATTTCAAAAGTTGGATGCCACGCCCCCTTCGCCCACAATAAGCATTAATCTAGAAAAAGTCAAGTTTTTTTTTAGTAAATCGCGTATAACTCCAAAAGTTCTTTGTGTAATGATGTGTAATTTGGTAACCCATTTGCGCTTGACACTCTTAATATACCCTGTAATTTTGGTACAAATCGGATAAGTAGAACAAAAGTTATTCGTTAAATTATTTATCAAAATTTTTGTGCCCAGTGCATATGGACGTTTTAAGTGTGTGAATGACCTAGAGATATCAAATTTGGTGACAGTATTCGTGTAGGTATTACGCAGATCAAAATTGTTTTAGATTTTTGCCACGCCCCTTTCCGCCCCCAAAAACTGTAAAAGCCGTAATAATAGACCTAGAGCATTGAATTTTGATATGCATAATAACAATTATATTCTCAATGATTCCTGTGAATTTGGTTGAGATCGAGTGAAAAACAAGGAAGTTATTAATGAATCAATTTTATATGCAAAATTCAGTTGCAGCTGCTGGCGCTTTGTTTATTTAGTTGACTGTGTGACCTTGTCGGTGTTGTGGATTTTTAACCGTTATTTTCAAATATATACAAACAAAACACAAAATTCAGTATATTTTTGGTATATTTGTTGTTAAAATATCATTAAAATTTTTTTTTCTCTCGAAATGGGTTGCGGGTATCATACGGTCGAGCACTCTCGACTGTAGCTTTCTCACTTGTTTGTTTTGAATTTACTCATACGTTAAATTGTATCTTGATATGAATTTGAAATTTGGCGGTTACCGAAAATACCACTTTTAAGCAGTTAGGCAATGGACGCGCAAAGCGTATTACAAGCATAAGAAACATTTTCCTAGTTAGAAAATGCAATCATTTAACTTGTAATAATTTAAAAACAAAAATAGTAAAATAGGCTAGGTATAATTATAATTTAATTTATTAACTATATTTCTTAGCTCTATTATTACACCCAATTTATGGTCGTTTAGTATTTTTGTTCTATTTTTTTTTGTTATGAATACTTTAGTCGTTCAATTTCGTAATAAAATGGTTGTAACGTTAAATATGTGCTAAGTTTTGTTTGTTTTGGAACCATGCGGCGCTTAGATGAGATAGGTTAGTTTACTTCGAACCTTATTGAAGGGATCCTTTTTTCATTTTTCACCATCTTTGGCAATTACAGGATCATGGTAGGGTGGGCGTCTGGCACCGTGAAGTGCATATAGATAAAGTTCCAAGTCGAAGTTAGTTCCTGTCTTTCCTATCCCCATCCTCTCCTCTTTATTCCGATAATTGTACGCGATTTTTTTTAATAATGTAATAAAACTAGAGAAACAAGCAACGAGGAGTACATGCCCACACCCGTCCGACCAGAACCTAGCCGAAGCAATCGCGTACGCCTTCTTGTTGCAAGACCATCTGTTTCACAGAACGAACTATTCAGTTCGTTGTTCATTACAGTTTATTATATTATTTGGCGCCCAACGTGGGGCCAAATTTTATTATTTGGCCTGAAAACATTAAAAATACATAACTCAGGTATAGTGTTCTGGAACAAGTTAATGGGCTTATACAACTATTACTTGCCGCTAAACTTAATACATATGTATTTGAATTCCCTAATGATATTTCAAGGCAGTGTCAAAGTAGTTGCTGAAACAAGTCAATGGGCTTATAAAACTATTACTTGCAGCTAAACTTGATACAGATGTATTGGGATTCCCTAATTTCCTATTTTCTTTTTCTTTCCTTGTTCTTTCTTCGACTTGAAGTGTGCAATCTTTCTCGGATAAGAGTTGCATGGCTCCAAATATTTGTTATTGATTCTTTGGTATTGATATTTTGTTTTTGGTTTTTGGTTATTGGTATTTATCGTTAATATTAAACTGCTCTGAGTTTGAAGAATATACATTTATTATAGTTATTTGAGGTATCTTAATTTATAATTAAACAATTAGTGAAATGCAGAGAGTATCTGAAGAAACGGTTTGTTGCGTTTGCAGCAGGGAAGTAGAATACCCAGCGCAATTACTTACGACCCGCTGCAATCATAATTTTCATCACGCGTGTTTCAATACTAGAACTGGAAACCGCAACATTTGTCCTATTTGTAAGACTTCACTAACCATGTCCAGTATGAATTTGGAAGATGAGCTAAGAGCAGCTCAGGCAGCTGGAATGCGAACGCGCTCGAAATCTAAAAGTAGAGCAAGTGCGCAAGAGCAGCCTAATACAGCCCCAGCTCTGATACGCAGGGAACCAATTCAGCTGAAACTCAGCATAATGGGCTCAACATTCCAGCAATGGCTGCCGGCCAAACTCCGATCCCTGTTCAAGATCCAGCTAGTTGTGTCCCACAAAGTATTGCCGAAGTAATGGCAGCAGTACTAGCACAACAAACTCAGCTTCTGACTAACGCCATTGAAGCTGGGTTCCAAAAGCTAGCTCTGCAATCAGCCGCACAGGTGATAGAGTCCAACCTGGACCCATTCAGTCATCTCCAGCTAGGCTACATCAGTCCTTTGAGCAGTTGTTTGGTCTTCCAAACAGAGAAGATGGAAATAGGCCAAATCCAACGTCTGGCATGCATGATATGGTATGTCTTCCTGCACAGTCCCAACAAACACACGCTTTGCGCCCTGATAGAATGAGTCAGATAATTTATAATTGGAAGCTACGCTTTTCTGGTCATTCGTCGATTACCATTGATGAATTTCTATATCGGGTTGAAGCTCTAACCAATCAAACGTTAGATGGCAATTTTGAGTTGATAGCTCAGTATGCAAGCAATCTGTTCGATGGTACTGCGGCAGAATGGTTTTGGAGGTATCACCGAAGCGTGCCAAGCGTCCGTTGGGTTGACTTATGTATAGCCCTGAGATCAAAATTTTGAGATGGGAGAACTGATTTAGAAATTAGAGCAGCCATCTCGCAGCGCAAACAAAAGGTCAATGAATCATTTGATGATTTTTACGAATCCATTGTCAGTCTTGCTGATAGACTTATGCATCCCATGTCTGAACAGTCTTTACTAGAGGTGTTACGGGCGAATCTGTTGAACGAAATCCAGCATGAGTTATTGTATGTGTCAATTCACAATATTGCGCAATTAAAACAATACATGCGTAAACGTGAGAGATTTATGCAGACCAGTAATAGGCCCATTCATATGATCCGGCGTTTCGTGCAACGTCCTCATGTGAGCGAGGTTGCTATGCAGTCCGATATGGCCACAGGCACGGACAATGAAGAAGAGGAAGCATTAGCTGTTGAAGCTGTGTCGTTATCTTGTTGGAATTGTCGTAAACCGGGGCATCATTACCAGGATTGTAAAGCTGAACGCACAGTGTTTTGTTACGGATGTGGCGAACCCGACACATATAGGCCATCTTGCCGAAAATGCACAAGCACGGCTTCAAAAAACGGGTTGTATCGTGCACCAGTAACAAGTGCACGATACAAACTAGTGTCGAAAGCGACGAGCACAGAGTAACTGAATCTACAAGTTCAGTCCAAAATACCCCGGATGTGAAAAATATCCTAAATGTATCCCTACAAGAACAACAACAACAGATTAAATCTTCCACTAATTTCACGTCAAAATCTCAAACTAGTGTCGAAAGCGACGAGCACAGAGTAACTGAATCTGCAAGTTCAGTCCAAAATACCCCGGATGTGAAAAATATTCTAAATGTATCCCTACAAGAACAACAACAACAGATTAAATCTTCCACTAATTTCACGTCAAAATCTCGATATCAAAAACGTAGGGAATCTGCTCGTAAGCAACTTAAAGATATACGTAGAGCGGTCTTGTCATCCGTGGTAGATAACTGCACTGATTTTCGGCCATATGCCGAGGTCACAATATTTGACAGGAAAGTATGTGGCTTAATGGACACTGGTGCCTCAATCAGTTGCGTTGGCAGCAATTTTGCACAACAATTGTCAGAAACCCACAGTGATTTCAAATCTATACATGCATCTGTACGTACAGCAGATGGCAACTGACAAAAGATTCTCGGTCAAATTCGAACCACAATTTGTTTTCGTGGTGAATCAAAACCGATATGTGTCTACATTGTGCCATCATTATCGCAAGAGTTGTATCTGGGAATAGATTTTTGGAGAAGTTTTAACTTATTGCCGTTGTTTTTAATGAATAAAGCAACCATAAACAGTTTGGCATCCTTGAATTTCGATGATCCACTACAGATACCTGTCTCAGATAGGCAGCAAAATGAGTTAAGGTCGACAATCAAATTGTTTCCGTCATTTTCTGAGAAAGGTTTAGGCAAAACAGATTGGCTTGCACATGTCATTGAAGTGACAGGATCACAACCTATTAAACAACGTCATTATGCAGTGTCGCCGGCGATAGAAAAACTAATGTACGATGAACTTGACAGGATGTTAGCACTGGGCGTTATCGAAGAATCCGATAGTCCGTGGTCGTCCCCTGTCGTCATAGTACGTAAGCCAGGCAAAGTTCGTCTCTGTCTAGATAGTCGCAAAGTTAACGATATAACCATTAAAAATGCATACCCTATGCCGCTAATTGACGGAATTTTAAGTTGGCTTCCAAAGGCTCAATTTATTTCAAGTATTGACTTGAAGGACGCGTATTGGCAAATTCCGCTCACGCCAAGAGCTCGGGAGAAGACCGCATTTACAGTGCCCGGAAGGCCCTTATATCACTTCAAAGTGATGCCGTTTGGGTTATCCAATGCTCCACAGACGATGTCAAAACTGATGGACAAAGTAATTCCGCCAAATCTGAGAAATGAGATATTCATTTATCTGGATGATTTGTTGGTAGTTTCGGAGACCTTTGAGAAACACGTGTTGAGATCATTGGCCGATAGGTTATCTCAAGCAGGGCTTACAATTAATGTGGAGAAAAGTAAATTTTGCCTCAAGGAAGTAAAATATTTAGGTCATGTCATTGGTAATGGTACCATTCGAACAGACCCAGAAAAAGTCACAGCCATTCGAGAGTTTCCTGTGCCTCGATCGGTCAAACAAGTACGTAGATTTTTGGGAACCACGGGGTGGTATCACAAATTTATTAAAAACTATGCCGAAATTGCTGCTCCGATTTCAGACACTCTTAAGCAGCGCAGAACATTCGTATGGCCAGATGAAGCTCAGAAGCCATTTGACAATTTAAAAGAACAATTAAGTACGGCACCTGTACTGCATAGTCCTAATTTTTCGAAACCATTCGAGATCCATTGTGATGCCAGTCACTCTGGTGTTGCTGGGGTATTAATGCAGAAGGATGGCGATGGTAATGACGTTCCTATTGCATATATGTCTCGAAAATTGAATCGTTGTCAGCGAAACTATTCAGTCACTGAGAAGGAGTGCTTGTCAGCGATCATGTGTGTGAAAAAGTTTCGAGCGTATGTGGAAGGGCATGAATTTTCCATTCATACCGATCATGCGTCACTAAAGTGGCTAATGTCCCAATCAGATTTAAGTTCAAGACTAGCACGATGGGCACTCAAGCTGCAAGGTTTTGCGTTTAAAATTGTTCACCGCAAAGGTAGTCAAAATATAGTTCCTGAGGCCCTATCACGAGTGCACACTGAAGATTTATCAGCATACAGTGTAGAAACTTTGATAAATCTGCACTTTGAGCATTTCAAATCGAAAGATTACCAAGAGTGGATGCAAAAGATACGTAAAAATCAGACCCAACTGCCCGACGTCAAAGTCGTTGATAATTATATTTATCGCCGTGCAGAGCACGCATCTGGCGAGCAGATCGCGGACGATGTATGTTGGAAGTTGTGGGTACCAAAGGACCTTGTAGCAAATGTTTTAAGAGAGAGTCATGAACATCCGTTAGCGTCCCATTGTGGAATAGGTAAAATGCTTGAAAACATTCGCCGATATTTGTATTGGCCAAATCTAGTGAATGACGTCAAAAACTTTGTAAACGGTTGTGTAGTTTGCAAATGTACTAAACACCCCAATCGTGTGTTACGACCACCACTAGGCCCGGCCAACGAGACGCAACGTGTCTTTCAAAAGATATTTATAGATTTCTTAGGACCCTATCCTCGAAGTAAATCCAGACATATTGGCATTTTCGTCGTATTAGACTATTTGTCCAAATATCCATTTTTGAAGCCAGTGAAGAAGTTTACAACAGATGCAATTCTTAGCTTCATGGAAGAGGATTTGTTTCATTGCTTCGGTGTACCTGAAACTATTGTGTCAGACAACGGTGTACAATTTAAGTCACACAAATTCAAAGAATTGTTGCAAAAATATAACGTCCAACATTTTTATACGGCTGTACACGCTCCACAAGCAAATGCATCTGAGCGCGTAAACCGATCAGTCATTGCTGCAATAAAGGCCTATATTAAGCCTGATCAAACTAATTGGGATGAACAGCTTGGCCATATTAGTTGTGCTTTACGTTCTTGGAGGCATTCAGCGATCAGTGACAGCCCTTATCGCGTTGCATTTGGACAGCACATGATAACCAATGGCAACACGTATCCGCTTCTAAGAAATCTACAACTGCTGGAAGATCGTACAGTTAGTTTTGATCGAACAGATTCATTTGATCTAAAAAGGAAAACTGCACAGAAAAGCATTCAACGGCAGCATGAACAAAACGAAAAACAGTACAATTTAAGAAGTCGGGAAGTGGATTTCAAAGTTGGTCAAGAGGTCTATCGGCGCAATTTCCAGCAAAGCAATTTTACAAAAGGCTTTAATGCGAAATTGGCGCCTGCCTTTGTAAAATCCAGGATTAAACGTAAACTCGGAAATAGTTTTTACTAACTATAAGATAACCAAGGAAGATTTATTGGCAAATATCATGCTAAGGACATAAAACAATAAATATTATATAATGTTCAAGCGAGTATCACCCTTTGTTGTTTTCAAACACCTAAGTGTGATTTTGGCAGGGGGGATTGTAGTAGTCGCTTGGACCAAAAGTTTTGTTGGGTGCCTGAAAGTAGGCAACCGTTTGATTTAGACGGCACTACAGCATATATTTAAGTTTATTTAATTATTCTATTATTTTGTTTATTAGAACTTATAGTTTTTGTAGTTTGTTGTAAATTATTAGCATTTAGTTCTTGTCCCTATTTATATGTTAAATGCAGTCGTACATGTGTAGATTTTGTTGCGCCACCTATGGGTGAGGATAAATAACACCTACAGGCAAACGATATTTGTACTCAATTTGGGTTGGCGGATTATAGCGAATACCAAAGAATTTAAGCGAATTGTCCTCTGAGGACACAAGAAGATTTTTTTTTCTCCGCCTCGTGTTGCAAACAGCTCAAGTGTCACATGTGTAAGGTTAAAGAACCAAATTTAAATATGTAACTTAAGTGACAGTGCAAAATAAAATAAAAACCAGTCCAGAAGATAACTAAAGCAGAAGTTTGTGTCGTTTTACCAACTGGTAATATACCCTTTATCTTGTTGTAATACAGGCTTAAGATACTAATGCAGTTTTTGTCTTTATGTTGGTTCTGAAATTTCAACCGCAGAACGGCACTTAGGTTATACCTATAAAATAAAATCTGGTATGTTAATTAATACCAGCATAAAAGCTGCCTAAGAGCTTTTGGGCTCGTCAGCTGACTGCAATTGAACATTGCTATGTCCCCAGTGCATTGATGCGCACTCCAAAATTCAGCGAGGGTGTTTACTCCACAAATGCGCATCGCGCAACCAATGTACAGGAGGATCAGCCCTTGGGGATCATCGCCACCCGCATCCACTGAGCCTGGGCGACCAAATCTAGCGGACAACTGGAGCTTAATAAGCAGGTCGAAATTGATGGAGGCGATCGTGTTCTATGTGCATCATTTTGTTCAATGTGTCAGCTAATTGTTATTATAAATCATTGTTTACTTGTGTGCTGTAATTTTGGGCCTTCCGCCGTGTCTTGCCTCCATATAAAAGGCAATTAAAGAAACTAAACCAAAATACTGGTATATGCAGTGGCCAGAAGTGCACTAGGTGTATTTGACGAGGTGGAGTAGAAGGACTGAACATTGGTTTCTGCAGTGTCTCACCCCCGCAAACAGTATTAAACACCACCCAGACGGCATTGGCATTCGAATATTTGTTAATTAATTAAGTTATATATATTTATTCGTTCATTTTGTAATTGCCTTGTTATAGTGTTGTACCATTTGAGCGTCGAATTGTTAATTTAGCATAAAAGCTCAAGCTTTGCAATATCAATGAGCTTATGTAAGGGAACGCCAAACTTTTAAGCTTATTTTCAGATATAACTCAAATACATCCACGCACATCGATCAGCTGAGAAAGATCTTTCAACGCGGAATCAATGTTGTAAGTGAGCTTTTCTTTTTATACCCGCTACCCATAGGGTAGAAGGGTATTATGACTTAGTGCCAACAGAAAATGTATGTAATAGGCAGAAGGAGGCATCTCCGACCCCATAAAGTATATATATTCTTGATCAGCGTCAACAGCCGAGATGATATAGCCATGTCCGTCTGTCCGTCTGTCCGTCTGTCTGTCCGTATGAACACCTGGATCTCAGAGACTATAAGACATAGAGACAAATTTGGCAAAAAGTTTCCTTCATACCCTACGCAGATCAAGTTTATTTCAAAAGTTGGATGCCACGCCCCCTTCGCCCACAATAAGCATTAATCTAGAAAAAGTCAAGTTTTTTTTTAGTAAATCGCGTATAACTCCAAAAATTCTTTGTGTAATGATGTGTAATTTGGTAACCCATTTGCGCTTGACACTCTTAATATACCCTGTAATTTTGGTACAAATCGGATAAGTAGAACAAAAGTTATTCGTTAAATTATTTATCAAAATTTTTGTGCCCAGTGCATATGGACGTTTTAAGTGTGTGAATGACCTAGAGATATCAAATTTGGTGACAGTATTCGTGTAGGTATTACACAGATCAAGATTGTTTTAGATTTTTGCCACGCCCCTTTCCGCCCCCAAAAACTTTAAAAGCCGTAATAATAGACCTAGAGCATTGAATTTTGATATGCATAATAACAATTATATTCTCAATGATTCCTGTGAATTTGGTTGAGATCGAGTGAAAAACAAGGAAGTTATCAATGAATCAATTTTATATGCAAAATTCAGTTGCAGCTGCTGGCGCTTTGTTTATTTAGTTGACTGTGTGACCTTGTCGGTGTTGTGGATTTTTAACCGTTATTTTCATATTTATACAGACAAAACACAAAATTCAGTATATTTTTGGTATATTTGTTGTTAAAATATCATTAAAATTTTTTTTTCTCTCGAAATGGGTTGCGGGTATCATAAGGTCGAGCACTCTCGACTGTAGCTTTCTCACTTGTTTGTTTTGAATTTACTCATACGTTAAATTGTATCTTGATATGAATTTGAAATTTGGCGGTTACCGAAAATACCACTTTTAAGCAGTTAGGCAATGGACGCGCAAAGCGTATTACAAGCATAAGAAACATTTTCCTAGTTAGAAAATGCAATCATTTAACTTGTAATAATTTAAAAACAAAAATAGTAAAATAGGCTAGGTATAATTATAATTTAATTTATTAACTATATTTCTTAGCTCTATTATTACACCCAATTTATGGTCGTTTAGTATTTTTGTTCTATTTTTTTTTGTTATGAATACTTTAGTCGTTTAATTTCGTAATAAAATGGTTGTAACGTTAAATATGTGCTAAGTTTTGTTTGTTTTGGAACCATGCGGCGCTTAGATGAGATAGGTTAGTTTACTTCGAACCTTATTGAAGGGATCCTTTTTTCATTTTTCACCATCTTTGGCAATTACAGGATCATGGTAGGGTGGGCGTTTGGCACCGTGAAGTGCATATAGATAAAGTTCCAAGTCGAAGTTAGTTCCTGTCTTTCCTATCCCCATCCTCTCCTCTTTATTCCGATAATTGTACGCGATTTTTTTTAATAATGTAATAAAACTAGAGAAACAAGCAACGAGGAGTACAAATACATGCCCACACCCGTCCGACCAGAACCTAGCCGAAGCAATCGCGTACGCCTTCTTGTTGCAAGACTATCTGTTTCACAGAACGAACTATTCAGTTCGTTGTTCATTACATACGTTTGTGCGGAATGTATAAGCGGAGGAGACGCGTAACTATACCGCCAGGCATTTTTTTACATATGTACATACACCTAAAGCTACAATTACTGTGACCTAAGAAGGAACTGCGTTAAGTCTAGAAAGAAAAAAAAAAGTCCCAAAGAACATTGGACGATGACTTTTGCGTCACAATGTAAATTGTTGCCATTCAGATGAAATATGTACAAATGAAGCTTAAATGAATAGTGCTCCTATACAAATATGTCAAACATATCTTATTTAAATTAATTTACCAATTACCAATAATACGTACACATAAATATTATGTTTGCTTTGGCTAAACTGAAATAAAATAAAACAAGCTCTGAGGTTTTCAGTCATTGGATATAGTTATTGACGACCAAGCTCCGTAGCACTACTGGCAATGGTCATCACGTTGATGATGGTTCCTCGTCATCAGAACATTCCACACTAGATATTGAAAAATGATCCTCAAATTAAAATGTGCATCGTTTGAAGTCTTACAAACTTAAATTAAGTGAATCTCACTATCATATTGTGTAAGATACATTAAGTGCTTGGTGTTTATGTCGATATATTTAAAATATTTGTTTTCCACCTGTTAATAAATCGTTATTATTAATACTTCAACAATAGTCCGACTGTCAAATTTTAGACAGGCAAAACGTTGCAGCACTAACCATACAATACATAGATACGTCAACTCATAGAGCGAATTTTATTCATTTGCAACAGCGTTATTGAAATTCGAAGTTTGAACGCTGCGCAGCACAGGAAATATAAAAAAAATGTATGAGTCGCGATAATTCGTACCCCGATAATTAAAAATTCTCAATAATTCGTAAAAATTTCTATCCGCTTGAAAAAAATTCGATAAGTAATTCGATCGGTAAGTCGAAGTCTCGCGTAATTCGTAAGAAATATGATCCACGTGCCATTACGAATTATCGCAACTCGACTGTATCTATGTATATATATAAAAGAAAGTCGTGTTAGTTACACTACCTATAACTCAAGAACGGCAGAACAGATTTGGGTGAAAATTGGTAGGTAAGTAGATTAGAGCCAGGAGATACTTTTTAAGATACTTTTTATCGTATTCGACAGCGTTCCCGTGTGACTTGACAGTGACGTCAGTCACTATAAATAGTGGTATAACAAAAAATAATCCGACTTGGAATAACAAAATGCAAATGACAGCTATGTAATTGACGTATAATAACAGCTATGTAATGACGTATATATGACAATTTGATATTTGTAAGAAATCAATATTCAAACTATTTCTATTAAATAAATAATTAACAATTATAATCTAGTGATTGTGCCATTGCCCTCGAATAAACAGTAAAGTGAACTATAAAACTCGGTATGGTTAGAGTTTTTAAATAAATGTGTAGGTGAATTGAAGTGAAGTGAAGTTTAATTAATAATACCCCAATACAGCTTGCATCCTAGCGTTTGCATTGGGCAAATGGATATTGTTTGCGAGTATTGTGGTGCATTAAAGTTTTCCGGAGAAACGGCTGGATTATGCTGCCTTAATGGTAATGTGAAATTGCCATTGTTGACTTCGCCACATGAGCCATTGTATTCATTACTTTGTGGCGAAACAAGGCCAAACATTATCTTTTTATACCCGCTACCCATAAGGTAGAAGGGTATTATGACTTAGTGCCAACAGAAAATGTATGTAACAGGCAGAAAGAGGCATCTCCGACCCCATAATGTATATATATTCTTGATCAGCGTCAACAGCCGAGACGATATAGCCATGTCCGTCTGTCTGTCTGTCCGTCTGTCTGTCCGTATGAACACCTGGATCTCAGAGACTATAAGACATAGAGACACCAAATTTGGCAAAAAGGTTCCTTCATACCCTACGCAGATCAAATTTATTTCAAAAGTTGGATGCCCCCTTCGCCAACAATAAACATTAATTTAGAAAAAGTCATAAAGGCATATAACTCCAAAAGTTCCAAATGTAATGATGTGTAATTTGTAATTTTGGTACAAATCGGATAAGTAGAAGAAAAGATATTCGTTAAATTATTTATCAAAATTGTTGTGCCCAAGGCATATGAACGTTTTAAGTGTGTGAATGACCTAGAGATATCAAATTTGGTGACAGTATTCGTGTAGGTCTTACGCAGATCAAGATTGTTTTAGATTTTTGCCACGCCCCTTTCCGCCCCCAAAAACTGGAAAAGCCGTAATAATAGACCTTGAGCACTGAATTTTGGTATGCATAATAATAATTATATTCTCAATGATTCCTGGGAATTTGGTTGAGATTGTAATTTAAAATATATTCGTAAAGTTAATAAAGATTTATTTATTTACTTAAAGCAACTATACTTTAGTTATTTCAATGCCTTTGATTATAAGTACATCCCCGCAGACTTATACTAGATAATAATTATTTTCATTGAACTAAAAAAATGTTTTCTATAACAAATATACATGGCAAAACAACGTTTACAAGCAGCGAAGCGAGCGGGTCTCCTAGTATAGAATATAATGAATATAATAATAATAATGGCTATCTTTGCCGGGGGTCGAACCCGCAATCAAATGCAAATCAGACCAACACTCTACCATCAGAGCCAACGCGATCCTTGTAAGAAGTTCACTAAGTTGTAAGCTTGTATGACACGAGCGTTCTCAAGACTTTCGTCTCAGAAGAGCAAAAACGGCTTACGCTAGCCGCTTGTCGCGCTGTTGAAAAACTTCATACGTATAAATTATCCAATTTCCGCTTATCGAGGAAAAGCCCGTTGCTGGCTTTCCGATACGAGAGTATAATTCTGATTCCTTTTATTATTAAAGGCCCGTTGCTGGCCTTCTGTTAATAAAGTTCTCAGTTCCTTTCGAGTTCTAAGTGTTTTATTGGCACGTCTTGCCGTTAGGTAAATTGCTTAGAAACTAATGACAAAGATATGAAAAGCTTAACATAGACCCTAGCTGGCGATCGGCAGGCGTCGCGGCTGGCAGAGTAGCGGCGGGGCTGCCGGTGGCGTGATCGCCGAAAATGCTGACTCTGCGGCATATGCAAGGCATTCAATTGCAGCGTCTGGAGTTGTGGTCACTGGCCACTGTTTACGTTAGAAGGAATGTGAACAAACAGCGGATGTGTGCCTCGTGACCGCTGCTTGTGCTTACGCTGCAGATTTGTGGATTACAAACTTACAGCGCGTGGGGGCCCAAGGTTACTGGTTAACTGCTCCTCCTCTCAGGACATTGCCGTCCTCGGCTATGGCAATGCTTGCGATCGCGTTAGTTAGCTCCTGCGCTTCTCTGATTCTTCCCTGTCGTCTTTTAAGAGAGGTGAGAGCGCAAACAATGATGATGACCGTCAACATTAGCAGAATGGCAATCATTGAAATCGAGCTTATATCCGTACTGCTTCCATACCACTACCTCGCCATCCACGATCGGGATGTACTCGGAGTGTGAGTAATCTGAGACTCGAGTGTGAGCTAAAACCACACATGTTAGTAATAAAAGTGTAGCCCTGCAACGAGAATGAATCCTGTGTGAGAGAGTGCGTGCTGTAATCTTATATGATATTGTCCTAATGGACTTTTGCGGGCTATAACCTTATTTGATATTGTCCTTATGGACTACCCTCTCCTTAATTAGGACCGATGGCCCTATGTCCGCTTCAACCTTCTCCTCAACATACAAAGGGGTTAGTTTATTACCAAGCCTTTTGTTGCTTTTCACCAGGACCTTTTCCCCTACACTGAAAGTCCTTTCTTGTCTACTTTCATTGATCCGATTACGCTGAACAAGTTGAGCTTTCTGCAATTTGTTCCTAATATCTTTTTGCAATTCAGCAGTGGCGAAATGAAGAATGTCGATGGGTCTTTTCTGTGTAACCGAGTGTATGGTACCGTTGTACAACACAGTGGCTCTTTGAATTAGTTTCACAGTGTCGGTGCTACCGTTGTGAATTCCCAGACTTCTTGCTAATTCGTTTAGCGTAGAGTGGAAACGCTCTACCTGCCCATTGGAAGTGCTATGTAAAGGTGGTGCATTGCTTATGAACACGTTAAAATAGTTTGACAACAAGGTTCGAACCGTTTCCGAGTTCAATGAAGGTTCGTTGTCGCAGTACACGGACCTGGCATGAGGAAATATGTTCATTAGTTGTACAAGTGCAACTTTTACATCCTCGATTGTTCGAGACGCTATTGGTTGAACAACAGCGAACTTTGAAAATTTGTCCAAGCAGGTGAGGAAATATTTTTTGTTTGTTGAATATATGTCAACATGCAAAAGCTCGCCCGTAAATGAGGGGATCGGAGTTTCACCCAAGGGCTGCTTGTTCGGGTGCCTGTCATACTTGGATTTTGCACATACCTTGCAGTTCAGGGCCACCTCGTTTGCCAATCTGGTCATGTTCGGGAAATAATACTCGGACATAATCTGCTTCACATTTGCTTGTGATGCCCTATGGGAGCAGTGGTGATTTCAAGCATCTCGTCGTTATTGAAAATGTCTGCAACAAGATTCTTGCAATATCTGAACTCGGTGGCTGGGAACGCTGTAACCAGCTCATTCTGAATTTGTGCCAGAACATGCAAACTGCAATGCAAAGCATTCACAACATCTGGGTTCACGACCTTTTTTGAGACGTCTAATAGTGCCTCTTTGTTTGTGAAGCTAATCAGTTGGCGCATTTTGGTCTTAAACATGACGAATCTTTGCGTTGATGGAAATCTCGCCTCTTCAATAACTATCTGATTCCTAAACAGCTTAAGGGATTGTCGACAGACTCTATTGTGTATGACAGTGATGCCTCGCTGCGTACTGTTGCTGCATCAGATCTTGAAAACTGATCTTCCAGAGCATTTACATTTTGTCGTGATAAAGCATCCACGACGTAATTTTCTTTACCTGGCTTATAAAATACATTAGCATTATGCTCGTCAATAAAACCCTTCCAACGTTTAATTTTGGCATTCGGGTTTCTCTTCGAAAATATTTATGCCCTTTGCTCCGTAAAGGTAATGACCAAGCTTCCCCAAGGCCCAAACGATTGCAAGTAACTCTCGCTCGTTTGTCGCGTAGTTAACCTCTCTATCTTTTAGGGTCCTTGAGATCATTGTTATCGGCCGCCCGTTCTGTGATAGAACTGCTCCTATGCCATGACTTGAAGCATCCGCTGTCAAGTCGAAAGGCGCTTTAATGTCAGGATAGAGTAACATGACGTTTTCCGACGTTAAAATTTTTCGTAGCCTTTCAAACGAATGTCTTTGTGACTCGTTAAATTCAATGGGTATTTTTCTTGATCGGTGCTTGCTAACCGAGCCATTTCCCTCTTTCAAAATGTTGGACAACGGTCTCGCTATGGATGCAAAATCTTTTACAAAGCATCTGTAATAACTGGCGAGTCCCAAAAAGGACCTTACTGCAAACAAATTCTTAGGCTCTCCATACTCCTGTATAGCCTTTACTTTTTCGGGGTCAGTTTTTGCACCTTCACCAGTGTCGATGAAACCGAGATACTCGACGCTATCTTTAAAAAACTGGGTCTTCTCTTGGGCCACTCTCATGTTGGCATCTAAAAGATTCCCTAGGACTGCCTCAACGTGTTTGATATGGTCATTCTCGTTTTCTGAAAAGACAATTACGTCGTCGACGTAAACATAACAGCATTTGCCTATGTATTCTCTGAGCACATCGTCTATGGCTCGTTGAAAAAAGCTAGCTGCGTTTTTTAATCCGAAAGGAAGTCGACAGAGTTCGTACTTCCCTCCGTTTACAGAAAATGAAGTCTTTTCACGATCTTTTTTTGCTAGGACTATCCAGATAGTGATAGCCAGATTTTAGGTCTAACGTGGTGAAATATTTTGCCTTACCCAGATTTGCTAAAATCATGGATATATCCGCCATGGGGTACTTGTCGGCAATCGTTTGCTCGTTTAGTTTTCTAAAGTCTACAACTAACCTTTTCTTTTTTTCCCCAAATTCATCCACCCCTTCTTTATCTACCACCCATAGTGGGTTGTTATAAGGTGATCTTGACTTTCTAATGATGCCGTCTTTGAGGAGTTGTTCCATCTCCATGGCAACGAAGTCAGCTATGCCCATGGGATATGTGTAGAGCTTGGTGTAAATGGGCGATTCATTCGTAGTTCTAATCATGGCAACAACAGCCGTGTTGTATGGTAGCGATTCGTTTGGACTTGCAAAAACCTTGGCTTTGGCAGTTAGAACTTTCTCGAATTTTGCCTTGACACTGCTGGGTAATTCAAGATCTTTTAATCTTGTAAAGTTAACATCTTTGTACTCATGGTACAAGATTTGTTCTGAGCCTGTTTTCAAATTAATTTTACCGTCCTTTAGATTAAGGTTCGCCTGAACTTGTGTTAACAAGTCGAGGCCAATAATCTCGTCGAACGTGGAAAGGCTACTTAGAAGAAAAAATGGAGTCTTCACTCCGAACATCTGCAAAAAAAGTTTTTGTTTTATTACATCGGAGCCGTGAATGGACTCCACGGTAAACGACTTTTGTGTGGGCACTACATTGTTTAACCGTTTACAAGGTTTAATGTAGTTCTTGGATGCCCCAGTATCTATTAAAAATTTTAATGTTTGCCCTGCCACTTTCTTCTGTATGAAAGGGATTTTCCCCTAAAAAATTGATGCAGTCAGGATTGCTGTCGTTATAGTCAGCAATTTCGTTTGCTGCAGAGGAAGCGGATTTATCATAAGATGCGTTGAGTTCGTCATCTTGCGATAAGTGATCTACCCTTTGTCTTCTCTGACCAGTCATTCGCTCGGAATTATTACCCCTTTTTTGCGTCTGCGCAGCTCTGGGTGGTCCCTGATCTTTCTGAAATGCGTTAGGTTGTCTGAATTGAGCCGAGGAATCGACTTCCATGGGCTCATGTCCTTGGTTATTAGACTGGGCCTGTTGACCATTTTTTTTTCCACCCTGCCTTGCGAATGCTGGGCTTTAGGTATAGCCAGAGGTGGCTGTACCTTTTTGATCCTGTTGTCTGGGTGACTTAGCCTGAGGCTTTTGATCTTGTCTGGCGGTTTTATCCTCCAAAGACTTCGCGAAGTTTGCCGCAAAGGCATATCTATCGTGGTTCGCCTCGACCTCCTTCGCCATTGCCAATGCCGAAGGTAAATCAGGTGGTCTCGAAGAGTAAAGTACATCTGTCACGTTTCTCTTCAAACCTGATATGAATACCCGTAAGGCAATAGTCCTAAACTTTTCGCACATGCCAGTGGCTAGAATTGAGTCGTATGACATTGTGACTTTGTTTGTCAGAAGTGTTAACTTCTTTTCTACCTCATCGTAGTATTCTTGAATGCTCATACTGCCCTGTCTCAATGTGCCTAGTTCTTGCTCTACCACATGCAAGGCACGTTTGTCACTATAAGTAGCATCCAGTCTACTTATAATGGCATCAAAGTTCAATGCAGTATTGAACTGAGATAACATCGCATTTGCGTGATCTCTTATCTTGCTCCTAAGGATAAGCACTGCCTGGTAATGGCGGGAGTTGCCATCGAAAGGCCTAAAGAGGCCGTAGGCAGCTTAAGCTGCCTGGCGCCAAGAAACATAGGTTTCTGAAGTGCCTGTAAATTCCTGAAGGCCTTTAACTGCATCCAGTAATTCTTCACAGGCCACTCCTGGCACCACTTTCACGTCTTCATAGACTTTAATTTCTGGTGCAGTTATCTGTGTGGCATTAAGTTTGCCAGATAGTTCGTCTAACTGTTTTTTTAATTACTGACGCATAACCTCATTAGCTCGCTCATTCTGGGCATGTTGTGCCAATAGAGCGGCGTTCACTGAAGCCTGAATAATTGCCGAAATCTGCTCACTATTCATGTTGAATTGTGTTGCTCTGTTATTCAATTCAAGACTACGTACACTTTCAACTAATTCTTCAAATTCACTATCTGAGTCAGCTAAACACCATTCGACGACTGGTCCGTCGCTCATATGGCATGGGACAAATTAACGAACAAGAAAGAAATAATTTGCACAAGTTTTTTAATTAACGAATTGTTTTGGCTGGTGAGCAACAGATTAAATAACTTTCACTTGTTTGAGCGTTTGTTTTTTTATTTTTTATCATAGCTTGCAAATAACTGTTAACCGAATGGTGCGGACTTTGAGTTAAAAGTCTGAGTGCAACCGATTGAATTGCTCGTACACAAATTTTGATCGCGCTCAGTCGAAGAACATGTTTTTTTGTTCTCGTTCGGTCTGCTCGTTCTGGGACCGTTTGCCCACGATCGACGATTTAAAAAGTCTTTTGTGCATGTACATATGTGTGTATGTAAAATTTCGTGGGTTCTACGCGTCACTTTGCGAGCTTCGCCTGAACAGTGGTCAAGTTTATTACAAAAAAATGGCATCACGTCCATTTAAAAATAAAAAAGTGCATCAATTTTTTGTATATCCTACAATTGATAATAAATCGGAGTGCAAAGTTTGACGACTAGGCTTGGTAAAATATTTAGAGAATGCGACAGTGAAGAGGACACCGAAACTAAAGTTGTTAAGAAAAGAAAAATACATATTAGTTTGAAATATGAAAAATTCATATTTAACGTTTCGAAAAGTTTTTTCGTGAAAATTGAACGCACATTAGTACACAACGTACCACTGTGCAGTCAAACAAAACAAATTGTTGAAAAGACTTTTTGCGCTGACTTTTTCAGTCAATCGGTCTTTTAATAAGTCTCTTTGCGCGAGCGTCACTCATATCTCTCTTTGAGCGATGTTCGTTAAGCAAGCGTTTCAAGGTCAGCTCATCGTAATGTGCTCAACAGAAAACCAAAACAAAAAGAATCAAAGTCTGCTGCTCAGAGAGAGAACGAGACTGCATGCTTTTTTTCGGTTGTTCTCGCGAGCAGAGCGTAAGGAAAAAAACTCTTAACAGTTATTTGCAAGCTATGTTTTTTATTAATGTACTATTTTTTATTTTGTTTAAACTTCACTTTATGCGCTTGTTTAATTTCACCAAAATAGAAATATTTATAATTCTGTACTGGCCGATCAGCCTACTTACATGTTCCAATTAAAGTTAATCAATATGCTAGGTGTTCAACCCGGTTGGGCGCCAATTATCCAATTTCCGCTTATCGAGGAAAAGCCCGTTGCTGGCTTTCCGATACGAGAGTATAATTCTGATTCCTTTTATTAGTAAAGGCCCGTTGCTGGCCTTCTGTTAATAAAGTTCTCAGTTTCTTTCGAGTTCTAAGTGTTTTATTGGCACGTCTTGCCGTTAGGTAAATTGCTTAGAAACTAATGACAAAGATATGAAAAGCTTAACATAGACCCTAGCTGGCTAAGCGGCAGGCGTCGCGGCTGGCAGAGTAGCGGCTGGGCTGCCGGTGGCGTGATCGCCGAAAATGCTGACTCTGCGGCATATGCAAGGCATTCAATTGCAGCGTCTGGAGTTGTGGTCACTGGCCACTGTTTACGTTAGAAGGAATGTGAACAAACAGCGGATGTGTGCCTCGTGACCGCTGTTTGTGCTTACGCTGCAGATTTGTGGATTACAAACATACAGCGCGTAGGGGCCCAAGGTTACTGGTTAACTTATATACATACACATAAGCGCCAACGTGTACATACACACACGCATACATTGAAACGAAAGCACAGCGCAACAAAATACGCCCGTGCTCATCGTTCCGCATTTGATCTGCGACTGAGCTGAGTCTGTGCGCTGCGTTCAAACTTCGAATTTCGAAATGATCCGAACGCTCTGGGGTTCCAATCGGCTTCGCTGGGGTTGCTATAACGCTGTTCCAAATGAATAAAATTCGCTCTATGAGTAGACATATATATGTATTGTATGGTTAGTGGTTGCAGCGAACAAAAGTACAAGTAAGAAAGCAACAGTCGAGAGCTCTCGACTGTGAGATACCGGTATACATTTAGAGAGAATACAAAACCCCTACACTTTTTTTTTTAAATTATTTCCATTTATTTATTGGACATTCTCTATAAGCCGTTGTTTTTAAATGGATCATATATTCAAAATTTATTGGAATCGATAAACTGGCTTTCGAAATTTACGTTTTATAGCTCCATGTAAGTGTTGTCTGAGGATCCGATTTAAATGATCAATTCGGTTCTATTTCGGACTGTATTTGTACGAATTACTACCGAATACGTTTCCTGTAAGGCGTTAACATGATCTTGGCAACCAACTCACAGGGCCATTTAGGAGATAAGCTGCTCACACGAATTTGTATACAAAACTTAAACAATTTTGCTTAGCTTGGGCTCACATTACGTAATTTTGCCAATTCAAATGGCGTTTGTCAAACTCCAACATTTTTATACCCGATACCCATAGAGTAGAAGGGTATTACAACTTAGTGCCAACAGAAAATAAATGAACAGGCAGAAGGAGGCATATTCTTGATCAGTGTCAACAACCGAGACGATAAAGCCATGTCCATCTGTCCGTCTGTATGAACACCTAGATCTCAGAGACTATAAGAGCTGGAGCTACCAGTACTCTTATAGGTCCTAAGCAGATCGTTTGTTTTAGATTTTTCCACGCCCCTTTCCGCCCTCAAAAACTGTAAAAGCCGTAATAAAATAAATAATTATATTCTCAATGATTCCTGTGAATCAATGATCGAATGAAAAACAAGGAAGTTATTAAAGAATCAATTTCATATGCAAAATTCACTTGCAGCTACTCGTGCTTTGTTTATTTAGTCGATAGTGTGACCATGTCGGTGTTGTCGATTTTTACCCGCTTTTTTCAAATAAATACAAAAAAAAACAATTTTCAGTATATTCTTTGGTATATTTTTTTGATAAAATATAATTTATAATTTTTTGTTTTCTCTCGAAATAGATTGAAATAGATTTAAATACTTTGCTCTTTCTTATTGGATCTTCTCTTAAGTTGAGACTAACAATAAGTTATCAATACTTAGAACTAAACATTAATTAACAATTCAAATTTAATTGTTTTAGGGTTTAATGTCCCTAGATTCTATCGCTCGGTTTGTAGATCATTACGATGATGACAAAAGCGTCTACACAGCCGGGTTAGCCCTCGCGGGTGCGAGGAAAGCTTGCTGTGATACTGATCTTTCTGTTCAGCTATTACATCTTTAACTGATTGAATGTTGAGGTCTTTATGTATGCTTTCGTAGTACTCCTAAATACGTCACGTCGGTCGCTTGAGGGAGTGCGGAATGTTTTAGTCTGAGCGGTGGGCAATTTTGCCTGTTTAGGGCAAACGTAACATGCTTGCATTTTTGTTCATTTACTTTTATACGCCAGTCAAATAGCCACTTTTCCACTTCGACTACATGAAGAGCCCGTTGCGATGATGCTGAGATAGGACATTTGGAACTGCTGAGAATAGCTATATCGTCGGCAAAGGTAGATGTTATTAGTAGTCTGCTTGTTGGGATGTCTGGTGTGTAGAGAACGTATAGCGTTGACGCCAGTACACTCCTGCTCTAATCGTGTAATCGTCAGACATAGCATAATTGCATCTCACTGCGAATTTCCTGTCGTATAGGTAAGATTCTAATAGTTTGTATCTATTATTAGGAAATGCTTCTGATCTTATGCATTAGACCTTCTAACCAAACTCTATCGAATACTTGGGCTACATCTAAAAATATTGCAGAGCAATATTCTCATTCGAATGCGCTTCGTATTTCAGAAGTTATGCGATTGACCTGCTCGATAGTTCCGTGTTTTTCACGAAACCCAAATTGGTGTGATTTTTAGAAATTAATTTATCCGTGCCAGCACGCATTTTTCAAAGAGTTTGGATAAGCCTATTATGGGTCTGTACGAAGAGGCAAATGTGAGATCTTTTCCGGGTTTCGGTATCATTATTATCACGGCGGATTTGTTCTATCTCTCTGAAAAGTGGCCAAGCCTTGTAATAGCATTGAAGAGCTGAGTGATAGTGCAAACTGCATAATATGGGATCTCAATAATCATTTTTGGCTTTATTTGGTCAGATCCTGGTGATTTTTTCGGATTCAGTTGAGTTTTGATGATATGATCGATTTCATTTGGTCGAAATTCCATTGGCTCACGTTGAAGCAGTAAGTCATTTGTTACAGGCGGTAGTGTAAATACATTTGTGGCTGGATTTGGCTGGATCACATTTTCAAAGGGCTGTGCAAATGTTCTGGCGCTGTCTTCATCACTGCGGGCCCAGCCGCCCACTGTGTTTCTTATAGGCACCACAGTTTCTGTCGGTGAGCATAGGGTTGGATGAGCTCTCCACAGAGAGTGCTTTTTGGAAGATGTTGATAATTGCTCTATATAGCGGCGTTGGATATTTCCTTCTTGTTGCTTTAACGTTTGGTGAGTTTACGGGAGGCATCTTTTAGCCTTTGCCGTGCATATGGCGACCTATGAGACTGCAATTCCCGTCGTAGACGTCGTTTTTCGAGTACGAACTGCTCGATTTGTTGATTTGTCTTCTTTTACACATAAGGCGGTTGTGCTGTTTGAGCAGTTGAAATGCGAGCAGTGGTGACTCAAATGTGTTGACAAAGTTTTCGAAGTCAGTTTCTAGGTTGAGTACGGAATTTATCTCAATATGCGAGCTTAAATATATCCTATAACAGATCCAATTGGTTGTACGTGAAGTCGATCCAGTTTGTTGATCTACGGTTGTTGGATGACGGAGTAGAACAGGCAATTGATCAGATGAAAGATCCGAAAGACTTACGGCGCTTATCAGGTTCCTCGAAATGTTTTTATGAATTACCAAGTCAATGGAATCGGTCAGTTTTTTGGGTCTGTTGGAAAACATGTTGGTGTGTCAGAGAAACGTGGTCAAGCTTGTTGCTGGATTTTATAATTGCATTATAAAGCCGCTTTCCTTTAGGAGTCACGAGACGAGATCCCCAGTGTGTGTGCTTGATATTGTAGTATTCTGTTGCTATGAAGTACTCGCCTAATGAATTAAATAACTACATAAACTCAGCTTCAGTTACAGTGAAACGAGAGGGCAATGTACTGCGGCTAGAGTAAGTTGGTTACCACTATCCAATTTCATTGTTATTGATGTGGCCTGAATATGGATATTTGCTAGATCCTTGTAGCGTTGGAGCTTAATACGGGCTTTAATATACCAACATTTATATCAATAGGTTTTGATGTATCCAGGTCTTAGTCTCTGAGATCTAGATGTTTATACAGACGCAAAATAGCTATATCGTCCCGACTGTTGACACTGATAAAGAATATACATATAAACTTTATCGGGTTGAATATGCTTCCTTCTGCCTGTTTCGTACATTTTCTGTTGTCATTAAATCATAATACCATGCTACCCTAAAGTTAGCGGGTATACAAATTTGGTTCTTAGTTAGAACTAACTCTTTTGATTTCACCGTGAAATATTTATTTCGAGTTTTTTGATCACGGATTGGCGCATATCGAGACGTATTTCCTTAAATTACATTTAATGTTTATGCATTTCGTCAGATGATGTTTAATTTTAACAGAAAACTGTTGAACACAACTTGATAGCTTTCGATGCGCTTGAGCTGAATGTACAAGAGGAGGAGGAGCCTAACTATTCTTCCAGGCCGTTTTTTTTGTTCTATGTCGAGCCGAATTTATTACAGATAATGTTTGAACAAATTTAAAATAACTATATTGTTAATATGTCCTATATAATGAATCATTATGCTATTTTTAGAATCATTCAATATCATTATTTTATTTGGAGGCATAAACCTAAAGCTACAATTACTGTTACCTACGAAAGAACTTCGTTAACTCTAGAAAGCTTAAAAACAAAAGTCCCAAAGAACATTGGACGATGACTTTTGCGTCTTAATGTAAATTGTTGCCATTCAGATGAAATATGTACAAATGAAGCTTAAATGAATAGTGTTCCTAGACAAATATGCAAAACATATATTATTTAAATTAATTTACCAATAATACGAACATATGAATATTATGTTTGATTAAGCTAAACTGCAACAAAATAAAACAAGCTCTGAGGTTTTAAGTCATTGGATACAGTTATTGACGACTAAGTTCCGTAGCACTAGAGGCAATGGTCGTCACGTTATTGGATGAACCCTGAGACCTACTTGTACTTGCGGAATCTAAATTACTACTGCTTGGTGCTATATTTCTAACTGCAGTTGACGATTTCGTTGCCAAACTCGATTTAGTACCTGCTGAGCTTGAAGAATCCGTGGATGATGGTTCGTCGTCATCAGAACATTCCACACTAGATATTGAAAAGTTATCCTAAAAAAAAATGTGTATCGTTTAAAGTCTTAAAACTTAAATGATGTGAATCTCACTGTTTCGCGTTGCGGTTTGTAGCCCAACAATTTCAACTTGCGTTCTTCTCTCATACGCGTAAGTCTCATTAAAAGTGTATAATGCTGTTCAACACGATATAAACAAGTTTTGCATATAGTTTTAGGTAATGGATCAGTTGGAGATATCTATAAAAGTAAAAGTATCATTTAGGGCTGTACAATATTCGCATATATATATATATATATATATATATATATATATATATATTTACAGTGATTGGCAAGTATCCGTTGATTTTCTCAACAAGACATAACCGCTGACCATGATCTCCATAGATATGTATGACAGTTCTGTGCATTTCTGAGCAAAGGCGGCAAAGAAATCCCGAAATGCAAGCCTTCTCAATACTTCCCATATCAAAGTAAATTCACCAATATCTTTTTGGTTCAACTAAAATTAGGAAGATTATTTCAGAAATTCAGACACACATTAACAAACTATATCATACGTTTTTAAACATAAACAATACACAAAGGAAACCGAGTAAAACAATGACTAAATATTGTATTTGATTTACTACTTCCAATACACAGATGTTTTTAGTAACAATGAGGCTGTATTTTCGATAACCTTAAACCATATATCGATACGTATGTTTCACATATTATTCAATTTTACATTAGTCAAAAGACATTTAAGCAGGCCATCCAATATATATTTTGTTCGAAACATGTTGTCGAACACGAATTTCATTTGCCCACCAACTATTGCAAACATTTTACGTAATCATCACTTTGTCTACATTTGTCAACAGACACAGAGCCAGTAATTGCCTTGATGGCAATACACATATGATAGGCATTGCCCTTAGCAAGCCACGGCGCAGGCTTATATTGAAGGCAAACAATAAATTCCTGCAAACATTTCTTTGACATGTTGAATGCAAGTGCACGTTTTCAATCAGCATAGGCAACCATTGGCGAACATGTCGACTCGAGCAAAAGGAAGAAATAGGAGTCATGCATCATCGTTTAAAATCGGATGTAAGCTTCAAAATTAAAAAATAAAAATAAAACATATATAATTACATATGTACATAAATAAGCGCCATACTTCTTGACAGTGCTTGGTTTACCAAAGTTCTCACCGAAGCACCGTTTAGGTATTGCGAAAGCCGCAGAGTGAGATATGTTTATTGCCTGCTCATATTGAGGTTGCTTAGTAGTGTCCGCATCAAAAATATGACAATGTCGATTGTGGACGCGGATAGTACCCGCATCAAAATATTTTATAACCTATTTCCACATGTCCAAAACCTAAATTTTTCACTATATATTTTGAACGCAACGTTCGCCCCATTTCTACCTTAATACAATTTCCATACTATAATTTTTTGTAGTGTCGCGTTAGTACTAACGTGAAAAATCCCAAAACCCGCTTAGACTATGCTTCCACGTCCATATCCCATAGTTGACAAAATTGCATCCGCTCTTCTTCAATATGAAATTTATTAAAATTATGATTTCAAATGCAAGAAAATGCATAAAACTAAATCTCATAAAAACAAAATGCTTAAGCAAATGAATTGAGATTGGAAGCACGAAGCAGTCTGCTTTTAAACAAATATTTTTAAGATTTGGTTGCTCTGCTGCTAGGATTGTCAACGAAAGACGCCAATTTTCGTTTTGATTTAACAATAATGAATGGAACTGATGTAGCTTTATACAACCTTGGGTCATCATCAGAATATCGGACTATTGCCCGTTTCCATGGAATTTCAAATTTAAAATCATAATGCTTTAATTCGTTATCTCCCGCTTCGTTATTCGAAATATATTTTTTCAAAATTCGGGTAAATCTAGGGATGTCACAATTAATCAAAAATTCGATTATAATTGATTATTTTGTTTAAACTTTCGATTTAATTGAATCGATAGACATTGTCTATTTACCGTAAATCAAATTGAGAATCTCCCAAAAAGGACCAGAAAAACATGAGATAGCTTATCGAGGCGAAACCAAAACTGAGCTCCTCACACCACTAAAAGCACGCCAAGGTTTGAATTACTAAAATAGATGTGACGGCAATGCCCTTTTATAGGGCAGTGTTGCCTTTTTAGTGTTTTCCCCCCAAATTTGGAGTTTTTTGAATAGCGATTGCGGGAAAAATTTGAAAACAGGGGGAAGACGCTAATTTAGCCATATGTCAAATCGAATTAGAGTTTTTATAGTTTTTTCTGTATCAAATTATATTTAAAAAATTTGTATTTAAGCTTTTACAGCACTTAAGCATTATCGATAATATATCGATATGAGTCCTTAGAACTCTTGTCGTGTGGTCTTTCATCATTAAAATGCGAAGAATAGTGGTTTAGTGCTTGCGATGTCGGAAGATAAAGCCTATTTGACCGATTTTTTCTGGTGGGAACCAGAGGTGTAGACAGCTGTCCACCTTTTTTTTGCAATTACTATCGTTGCCGTGGTCCTATGCTGTAGTTGTGCGGGTTTTGAGCCAAGAGAATTTGGTAAAGTGCAAGCAGAGAAACGAAACATAATTACAAAATTTAAATGAAATTACTTTAAGAAAATCTTTTTTTGTTTTAGATTTTTTAGAAGGTGCTTTTGGGTTTTTTTTGGTAATATTACGCAAACAATTATGACAGCACTGGCCTTATTTTGTCAAATTTTGCCATGTACGTCGTCCAAACTATACTTTGGCCTACGTTTCGTTATCGATTTAAATTATAATTTGCTCGTGGTGTATTTTTAATCTGACCGCCGAAGTTTGTTTACATACGATCAGCAGATTTATGTGAGAGCGGCCACACTCAAATTTTACCGTTGCCCATATATTCATATGGAAGCAGGAAAACGCGACCCGGTCATACATATGTGAAAATATGGAGTGCATGTGGAAATAGGCTATTAAAGAAGTTTTTCAATTCGATTTACAGAAATGATTTTAAAAAGTTATGTATCATGAATCAAGAATAGAAATACAAATACATATGTATGTTTTGATGACGCCCAGACTAGTCTTAGGGCCGGGTAATCGTGGGAAAATAATTCTAACAAATCTGGAAGAATAGAATCATTTGTCAAAAATCATGATTAAAAGAAACAGACATATTAAATATTTGATTATATAAATGTTGTATTATTTATTCTTGGTAGATGCCACACACTCGCCCTTTAAATTGAGATTCTAAATTATAATTAACCATTTTTTTGACACCCAAACTGTGCACGGCCAATTGTTGCTCCTGTATTCCAAGTTCAACACGTTTGCCATTATTGCTGCTATGAATTTCTTATGGGCCATACTATTTTCCAAACCAAATAAAACATTGAATTATCAAATTTATTCTACGTTTGCAGGAAGTTTCTATGTATCAGCTCTCAAGTGGATGTGGAAGCTAACGCTGAACATAACATAAGTGGGCCTTGGGATTTTTCACATTAGTACTAAAGCAACGCTAAAGAAATAAAAGTGTGGATAATGTGTAAGACACCGAACAAATATGAAAGCATTGTCGATAGTTATTAGATATGTTGGCCGGCATTTTAAAGGTTTGAATTTTGTTGTTCAATGACATTGTTTACCTTTGTGATTTATAGTGGAGACAATGTCAATTATTTAATTACAATGTTTTTGTGCTTTTATTTATATACATATATATATGAATATATAAGAATTTATGTTTACTCAAAAAGTATCGTTATTGGATGTCTCTAGTCATTCAATTATTTTTATTTTTTCTGGGTGAAACTTTTGTTTGTACAATGGATCGATTTTTATTTGTTAGTTTTTAAGAATGTGTAATTGCAAGTTAAAATATAAATTTTATGTGAACAAAATGGTAATAAAATGTTTTTTTGTTAAATGAAGAATTTTAATGGTTTTTATTTTAGCGGCATTTATATATGTGTTTCTTATTTATGATGGCACTTACAACCCTCATTTACATATTAAACGAAGGGCAACGATGGGATTATTTAGAACCGTTAAAGAAAACACCAATTAAAATGTAAGTTCAAGAATCGTTTCCTCTTCACCCTACACAGGTATTTGGTCACAATCGAAAATTGAGCCAGTTTGGTAACAGGCAGATGGCATCACCGATTTCATAAGGTGCATAAATATGTTCATATACATACTATGTACATATGTATGTACATACATACATACATTCGAAAATTTACCGCTTGTTAGAATTTTTGTGTTTCATGAAAACAATGTACACAGAATAGGCTTATTATCATCTTTAATTCCAAACCTTTATTAATTGGGTATCAATATACACATGTACATACATACATACATATGTACATATGTATATAAAATTTATCTACCTCCTCTTCCTATACTAGTACCACTAACCAAAGAACACATAGATATGTCAAATGGCGAAAAAAGTGATTTCACTTGAAACAGCATTATTAGCACCCCAAGCGAATACAACAACCGCTGAGTGCACGGCTGATTTCGAATTTCGAACATCTGGAGCAGTGCTCAGCTAACAGCATCGAATTTACTTCAGTCGCGGATCGACTGCGGAGCGATGAGCACGGGTGTATTTCGTTGCGCTGTGCTATCGTTTCTATGTATGCGTGTGTGTATGTACACGTTGATGCATATGAGTATGCGTATGCGTGTGAAGTTTTGCAACTGCGCGACAAGCGGCTAGCGCAAGCCGTTTTTGTTCTTCCGAGACAAAAGTCTTGAGAACGAAGATGACTTTTGTTGCTCGTGTCATACTAGGTTGCAACTTAGCGAACTTTTTACAAGGATTGCGTTGGCTCTGATGGTAGAGTGTTGGTCTGAATTGCATTTGATTGGGGGTACGATCCCCGGGAAAATTGTTATTAATTATTATTTTGTTTATATTTTTTAATATTATTTGAACAGTAGCCTCTTTGAATTTATATTTTAACAAATTTGAATTATGATAATATTAGCTTAACTTTTAAATTATGTTTATTAGTAATTCAAGAGTAACTCACGTATTGAGTTAAATTAAAAATCAATACTTTTGAAGAAAATTAGACAAATTCGTTAATAACACCATTTATGAAATAATAATATAATATTTGTTAATACAATGTATAGGTATTTATCGGTATATTAGTATTTACTATGTATTTTCTAATAAATTCTTTTCAATTTCTTTGATAAATAAATTGGAATAACAATAATTATTATTGTGTTATTTCCATTTTATGAAACAATTACATATATGTGTTCTTATTGAGTTATTAAAACATTTTTTTTTAAGTTCTTAAAAAGTATTCTTAATAAACATTAATTAAAATGTATGCTAATATTTAGTTGCAAAATAACAGTTAAGGCACTGTCAAATTAAATTAAATTAAAACAATATTATTTTGAAACATAATTAACTATTAGATATATGAAAATCTAAACTTTTTAATCACATTATAATTAAAATTGGTTAAGATTTAATTTCAAAAATAATAATTATTAGAAAAATGAAACAAATAGACATATGTATGTATACATTGTAATAACAAATATTATTAATGCGTAAATGGTGTTATTAACAAATTTGTCTAATTTTCTTCAAAAGTATTGTTTTCAAATTTAACTTAATACGTGTGTTATTATTTAGTTGCAAAATAAATAAATATTTTTAAATCACTCATTGATAATAAATAAAATAGCAATGATGTAATTATTATTTTTAAGCACAATTTCCTTTTGAATAATCCTAAACTTATTGTAATTAAAATTTGTTCAGAGATAAATTCAAAGAGAGCTACTGCTCAAATAGTATAACAAAATTTATAAAAGAGTATATAAAATATAATGAATTGTAATAATAATAATAATGGCAAATTTCACCGGGGATCGCACCCGCAGTCCAATGCAAATCAGACCAACACTCTACCATCAGAGCCAACGCATTGCTTGCGAAAAGTTCGCTAAGTTGCAAGCTAGTATGACACGAGCAACAAAAGTCATCTTCGTTCTCAAGACTTTCGTCTCGGAAGAACAAAAACGGCTTGCGCTAGCCGCTTGTCGCGCAGTTGCAAAACTTCACACGCATACGCATACTAATATGCGTCAACGTGTACATACACACACGCATACATAGAAACGATAGCACAGCGCAACGAAATACACCCGTGCTCATCGCTCCGCAGTCGATCCGCGACTGAAGTAAATTCGATGCTGTTAGCTGAGCACTGCTCCAGATGTTCGAAATTCGAAATCAGCCGTGCACTCAGCGGTTGTTGTATTCGCTTGGGGTGCTAATAATGCTGTTTCAAGTGAAATCACTTTTTTCGCCATTTGACATATCTATGTGTTCTTTGGTTAGTGCTAGTACTTTGTGATATAACAGTCCCTATACATTTTACATTATTTTAAGATCATGCGAGTATGGATTTAAGCAACATTTTAGGCCTTAATCCATTCTATCACCACTCTAGCAGTATACACTAGTCGACATAAAACCTTTTCTTGCCTATTCAACTAAGCGTTACTTGAAATCATCAAATAACGATGCAAGAATAAGACTCAAAACAAAGAATATACATATGTACATACATATGTGCATGCTAAATATTATTTCTTCTACCTTTGCATTCTCTTAGTGCAGATAAGAATGCATGCAGACAACGACTTTTTGCGTGGCACAAGTACACTGCCGATCAACTGAATAGGTTCACATAATTTCGCTTGCATTTTCATGATTTTTTTCATCACCTATTGATCGTACGGGTATTTTTTGAAATTCAGTGCAACTCTATATTTGTGTCAATCAGTGAGCGCTAGTAAAGAACCGTTTGCTAAGTACCGTTACTTTGCATATTCTGTTTTAATATTTCTTTCGCTAATTTCTGTGCAATTTTTTGGCTCAACTGATTAGGTTCAGCTAAAAGATTTTTAGTTTGCGGTGAAACTTGGCGATGTGGCGACCCATTTTTGATGCAAATTTTTAATTTGATATATTTTCTTTAAATTTAATGAAAAATGGGACGCGGGGAGCAATTAACCGAGTATGAAAGAGGTCAAATCGAAGCCTATCACAAAAGTGGTCTTAGCCATCGTAAAATTGGTAAAAAAATTGGACGGAGCCAAAATGTTGTGAGTAGCTTTTTAAGAAACAAGACAGAATACGGTAAAAACATGAAAGGCGGAGTCAAACACGCCACCTCTGCGGCAGACAGGAGGCATATTCTGCGAACTGCGTCCAATTCCCATCTGTCAGCACCCAAAATTAAAGAAATTTGCGGTGTAAAAGCCAGTGTGTCTAGTGTTAAACGTGTGATTTCGTCGTCTGATCATTTAAAACGAATGAAACTTAAAAAAAAACCACCGTTAAATGATGCACGTAAAGTTTCACGACTCCACTTTGCGCGCAAGCACATGAGCTGGACGAGCGAATGGCACAGGGTGGTTTTTTCAGATGAAAAAAAATTTAATTTAGACGGTCCTGATGGGTACAACTATTATTACCACGATCTTCGAAAAGAAGAGCATTTCCTGAGTCGTCGCCATAGCTGTGAGGGAGGTGTAATGGTGTGGGGGTCGGTGTCAGTTTTTGGCACTTGCGACCTTCAATTTGTTACCTCAAAAATGAATGCGGAAACCTACAAATCTATCATTCAGACTGCGTTTCCGCATTATTCCGACATTTTTCACACTATGGAATGGACTTACCAGCACGATAACGCTCCCATTCATACAGCCAGGGTGGTAAAAGAGTGGATTAAGGCTCAGAAGGTGGATTTACTCGAATGGCCTCCATATTCACCTGACTTAAATATAATGGAAAACGTATGGGGGTTGCTATCGCGCAAAGTATACGAAGGAGGCAGGCAATTTGATTGCAAAAAAACTTTAGTTGCGGCAATTAAAGCGGCCTGGACAACAATTTCGCTGCAAATACTTCAAAATTTGTACACCTCGCTCCCCGATCGTCTATTTGAAGTTCTTTCTAACAAGGGAGGATTCACGCATTATTAAACTTATTTAAAAATACTTTAAAAATGTCCTAAATATAAGCTAAGAGCCAAAAATATGAAAATAATCCTAAGTTTGTTACATAATTTGTATTTTTATAGGTTGAACCTATTCAGTTGAACGACAAAAAAATCACTAATTTTGATACACTGTCAGAAGATAAAATAAATATAAAATAAATTATTTGTTTTTGAAAATCATACTACAGCATTTCATTCTAAAATGATTTAAGAATTAAATAAAAAAAAAATTATGGAAATCGGAATACTGGTTTAGGAATTATGGACAAATTCCTCCCTCTGAGATCATGAACCTATTCAGTTGAGCGGCAGTGTATTTTGATAGCATCATACTTTTAAGCACGCGATAATCAAACAACTTCTGTGTTTAACTTTGATCAATATTAAACTTTGTTATTAAAATAGACAAGTATTAAATTATTAAATAACATTGGTAAAACGGATGAGCTATGTTTGGTTACCAGATCTTCAATGGTAGCAAAAGTTTAACGCAAAGACATTGCCAATGAGTAATATCGAGTCCTTGTACGGCATTTCATACACCTTTTTTCAAAAGATGTAACCCTTTTTGCTGTGGGTATTTGATGCGCAAGTGAATATTGTGAGCGGATATTTTGTGTATCCGTAAATGTATTGATTTTGTTGTTGGGTTTTTTGTACTTCATGCTAGTTATTATACCCGATACCCATAGGGTAGAAGGGTATTATAACTTAGTGCCAACAGAAAATGTATGTAACAGGCAGAAGGAGGCATCTCCGACCACATAAACTATATATATTCTTGATCAGTGTCAACAGCCGAGACGATATAGCCATGTCCGTCTGTCCGTCTGTATGAACACCTAGATCTCAGAGACTATAAGAGGTAGAGCTACCAAATTTGGGGACAGTACTCCTATAGGTCCTACGCAGATCAAGTTTATTTCAAAAGTTGGATGCCACTACCCTTTCCGCCCCTAAAAGCCGTAAAAGCCGTAATAATAGAAATAGAGTATTGTTATGCATAATAATAATTATATTCTCAATGATTCCTGTGAATTTGGTTGAGATCGAATGAAAAACAAGGAAGTTATTAAGGAATCAATTTTATATGCAAAATTCACTTGCTGCTGCCTGCGCTTTGGTTGTTTAGTTGATAGTGTGACCATGTCGGTGTTGTGGGAAAACAAGTTTCAGTATATTTGGTATATTTTTTGTTAAAATATCAATTAAGTTTTTTGTTTTCTCTCGAAATGGGTTGCGGGTATCATACGGTCGAGCACTTTTGACTGTAACTTTCTTGTTTTATTGTATATTTTTTAGCATCTTTCTTTGCAATTTTTCTTTTAAGACCATGATCTCCAACGCAGCACTCTTCGTCATTGTCATCGCTATTGCTATAGGGCACTAATGAGTTTACTGGCTATAATTTTGAACATTTTGTTATTTTAAATCAATTTCAATGACATTAATCGACACATTTTATATAAAATGAATACTTATTTACATTTAACATGTACACGTAGAACTACAAGCTAATATAAACAATTATTCAAATATCTCACACGAATACAAGCATACAAAGAATATTACGATACCTGGACAATAATGAAATAAAGCCCAAACTCAATACTTACTCTTTCTTGAGGCCATTCCATATTTAATAAATTGTTTTATAATACAATCTTGGTGCACTTGAAACCAAACAAAGACTAAAACACAAAATCTAAAACACTAATTTGAGCTCTAACATCTTCACTTATTAGAAGTAAGATCAATGAATATCAAAACGCAAACCAAAAATTAACGGCAGAAAGAAGAACAAGCAATAAGCAAAATCATAAGATGTTTCAGCGATTATAAACATTTGTTATTGTATTTCTTTATTTTCGTGCGTTTAAAGTATTTCCATTCACATGAAAAAAAATGTGTATGGACATACGATAAGTTCGCGCGCACATTAAAAAGCACTGTAATATACGATAAAATTAAAACTTATTTTTTATCGGAACTATAGGGTTTTCAGTTCTAATATTTTACAGGGTAGTGAGACATTAGGTGCCTAACAATTTTGTATTAAAATCTTAATTTCGTAAAAAGTCGACATACGATACTTTCGCGGAAATGCGTCGTTATTATTGAAAAAGTGGGCGTATTAACGATCTTCTGTTTCCAAAAAAAATAGTTTTTATACCCGCTACCCATAGGGTAGAAGGGTATTATAACTTAGTGCCAACAGGAAATGTATGTAACAGGCAGAAGGAGCCATCTCCCCATAAAGTATATATATTCTTGATCAGTGTCAATAGCCGAGACGATATAGCCATGTCCGTCTGTCCGTCTGTATGAACACCTAGATCTCAGAGACTATAAGACATAGAACCAAACTTAGTACATAGGTTCCTGCCTTTCTTACGCAGATCAAGTTTATTTCAAAAGTTGGATGCCACGCCTCCTTCGCCCACAATAAGCATTAATCTAGAAAAAGTCTAGTTTTTTTCTGTAAATTGCGTATAACTCCAAAAGTTCTTTGCGTAATGATGTGTAATTTGGTAACCAATCTGCGCTTAACACTTTTAATATACCTTTTAATTTGGTAAAAATCGGATAAGTAGAACAAAAGTTATTCGTTAAATTATTTATCAAAATTGTTGTGCCCAATGCATATGGACGTTTTAAGTGAGTGAATGACCTAGAGATATCAAATTTGGTGACAGTATTCGTGTAGCTCTTACGCAGATAAAGTTTGTTTTAGATTTTTGCCACGCCCCTTTCCGCCCCCAAAAAATTTTAAAAGCCGTAATAATAGACATAGAGCACTGAATTTTGGTATGCAAAATAATAATTATATTCTCAATGATTCCTCAATGATTTGGTTGAGATCGAATGAAAAACAAGGAAGTTATTAATGAGTCAATTTTATATGCAAAATTTACTTGCAGCTGCTCGCGCTTTGTTTGTTTAGTTGACAGTGTGACCATGACGGTATATAATGGATTTTTGAAAAATATGTATATACAAAAAAATAAATTTCAGTATATTCTGTGGTATATTTGTTGTTAAAATATCATTTATGCTTTTTGTTTTCTCTCGAAATGGGTTGCGGGTATCATACGGTCGAGCACTCTCGACTGTAAGTTTTTTACTTGTTTTTTTTTTTTTAATTTTTTAGCAAGGTATCCATATTGCATAGCTATGCAAGCAGCATTTGTTTAAAAATATAGAATTTCTGTCATCAACATTATGGAGCGACCCGGCCCTGAACATCTTTATTTCCATAGAAAGGGATAACATGGATGAATGAAACTGGTCAATATACAGAAATGCTTTGTTTATTGTTTGTTTCTCTGCTTTATCAATTGAACGTTACTGCTATTTTGTGAAAATTGTTCTTAACAAGCATTAACTAAGCATTAGTTCCATACTTAGATGTGAGATCATAATCTATGTACGGAGATGTTACAAGGGCATAAGCAGCCCATGAGTTACGCCTTCGGTATTTTTCAGCGGAAACTTAAAAGAGGTACCCATGGGAGCTGGCTCCGAGGAGACTCGTGTTACCCTTTGGTGTCATATCTGTTAACACTATACAGAAGCCCAACGGCAGGTACTAACCAGCACAACTTTAATCTAAGTCATTAATTAAACCCATTAATTAAACCCACAGAATGTATTATTGTTTTAAGGGGAAGGAGTGTATCAATCGCCATGAAACTGCTAGTGTATTTAGTGATTATATTAAAGATCTAAAAAAAACAGAATGGGCCATGTTGCGACACCTCCTAGGGGTTGAGGTGGACTTACTATAGACACGATAGAGATCGTTATTTCTGTCCGATTTAAAAAACTCAAAATATATTTGTCTTCTAAGTGAACCTTAATTATTCTAATGAATTCTTTTGCCGGCTACATTTTCCCGTTAATGCAGATTAACTACATGGACATTGACCATGGATCAAAAGAGTTTTTACAAAAAAGTCATGTTTCACTGTTTTTAACTAATACACTGTCGAACCGAACGTTGTCATGCCAGGATTTAAAGACAAATATTTAAGAATATATAGTATATACTCCTTCTGCCTGTTACGTACATTTGCTGTTGGCACTAAGTTATAATACCCTTCTACCCTATGGGTAGCGGATACAAAAACAACTTAAATATTCCAATTCGGTCTTGAGTTATTAATTTTAAACTCAACAAGTTGTGAAATTTTCTATAGTGCAGCTCTTCGAAGATGAGTTTTATTCTAAGGATTGCAGTGTAAAACCCATAATGATATACGGTTGCAATCCTAATCTAAATATCTTCTCTGCCGACTCTCTCCTCCAGTGAAGTTTAACAACCTAAGCTACGGTCTTTCCAATGTTAGAAGTGTAAAGCCATTAGGCTTGTATCTTCTAGGGTTAGGCTCTATGCGCCGTTCAAGAAATACCTGATTGTTGTCAGACATCTTGCAGCTACCATTAAAGCCAAGTCGTGCGCGTAGCCCGTCACTCTCCGTTCCTTATTTGTACATTTTAAGATATGGTCGTTTAGGGCACGATTCCACAACATAGAAGATGTGTCCTTTGTGGGTTGCCGAGGTGGCAGTGGTCAAGCATTTATTATTGTTGCGATTCAGGGAATGGTCTTCTTTTCATACCCCTTTCAATCTATCCGGTAACCTTATGGCAATCGTGTCTAATGGTTCCAAGGTTTTATCGGAACGGAAACAGTCTTATTTGAAGAAATTAGTGTGTCGCGTCACGTAAGCAATGATATAAGCTCCGATATAATCCCAACTTCATCGACTGATAGCGGATGTGTGGCTTTGGGCGAATCGATGAGCACTTTTCGAATACAAAAATGTAGCGTTTTTATGCGATCTATCATTTAAAAAGCGTAGTTGCTTCGTCTTGAACCAGACCCAATTGATTATCCGCGTTCAACAGTCCTGGACTTAAAGAATGCTACAATGCGTTTACATAGAAATAATATGTCTTTAAGCCTTGGCAATTTCAGAGCTTCTTAGACGATTAGGTTCAAAGTGTGTGAGAAGTAAGGCAGATTTTTAAGCTTTAAAATGTCGCAAGAACATCCCATTCTGACAGCCTGCAAGGTTTCTGCAAAATTTTTGGAGTTTTGATTTGTAGACGGCAGGAGTTGTGTTGCCAACACAGACAAGTTCATCTCAAACTTATTATTTGCAAAATAGCAAGTTATTATAACATATCCGAGAAGTGCCCATGATGTCCAGCAAACTTGTTGTAAGCGAAATATAGGCAACACTTTGTTTAATAGACTTTAGACAATCCTTTATATTGCTATAATTTTAATCAAATTAATTTTGGAAATATATTTTGCTCAGGACTTTGTTTCGCGCATCTTACAAATGCAGCAACTGACGAAAACCTTTGTCGTCTAGAACACCAAACGGTTGCATATATATTGCTATCATGTGTAATATTGCTTGGTCAATTGCGATCTTGCGTGTTGAGCCGTGTTCAGAGTGTTTTTTTTTTTTGTTGAAATATTTATCAAGAGTGGTTGGAAAAACAGGCAGAGAGTCGGGTTTTTCCAACTGATCATAGTTTTTATGATACATTAGGTTAGATGTTCTACCTTTGGTTTTTATAGTTGCTCCACAATGATTGCAAATTGCCTCTTGGTTGCCTGCACATTTTTAGAAATTTGTACTCACGTTGATGTTTTCTGGTTTCATACTATTTTCCTTTGATGACTCCTCTCGCTTTTCAGCTGTTGGTACTATACGAAAATAATATATAATTAATGTAAAATATTTATGTGCTTTCGCACACAAACATGCCTATTCAAATAGATACATATATTTTTGTTCTGTCGCCTCCAACACCACCACAATGTCCAACCACACATGAAACGTGTACTAACCAATTTATGAAAAAATTCAATGTTAAAATAGTCGACGCTCGATTAATCCCCTGGAACCAACCAGCAGAATCCAGAAAAAGTGCCAAGTTCTCAAGGCGAATGATCCTCCCAGTGTCGGAAGCTTGAAGCTCGCTATCTTGTATCTTCGTGTGAACTGAACCAGTTCAGCTTTTTGTGGGTTAGCCCCAAGATCGTTGTGATCTGCCCATAGCAGGGTTAGGCTCAAAGAGCCATTTAGTAGCTCACTGACTGTTAGCAGGAATTTGCCAGTTAGCATTCGAAACAAGTCGTCCGCACAAGCAGCCACTCTGCAGGACAAGATTCTATAAGAAGGGGGATATGACTCCCTTTTGCGGGCTACCCCTGTCGCCCTTCTCCTGATAGTCAAAGTGCAAAGTTGGGAGTTAATCTTTCTTTGGCGAAGCATGTTGCTAAGCCATCGAGTGATTTTCGGGTGGGATCGATCCTGACATTGTTAAAGGCACCCTCCATGTCGAGAAATGCCGCCATCGTAAACTCCTTCCTTTGCTATGTGCTTTCAATTGTGCTAACCTTCTCGTGCAGAGCAGTCTTAACTGATGTGTGAGGTGTTAGCTTACTTCTAAGATGTAGGTCAAGAAGTCTCTCCAGTGTTTTTAGTAAAAACGATGAAAGACTATAATAATATAATTTTTTGGTGAGCGGTGGTTTATCTTTCCCCGTAAGGAGACATCCCCTAAAGATCTCTAGTAGCTATTGGGACAGGTGTACGCATACCATTTGTAACATGATCGGTCTGATGTCACTCGGTCCTGCTGATTTATAGGGGTGGAATGACTTGATAGCCCTGACTATATTTTCTGTAAGGCACGTTTTCCTCAGGCCTGCCACTGATGTGAGAGGTGGTAATCCCATTCTCGTCTTCAGTTTCTAAGCAGTCTGGAAAGATTGTGTTTAAAAGAAGTTGTAGAGATTCTGGACTGTCTTTAGCGAATGTGCCGAGCATCCCCGGTGTGGCTGGATCTTTCGCCAGATCCTTCGAATATCTTAAAATTGTGATGGTAGGCATTCCTGGATACCTGGCGGTTTCCATCTTTAGCTCTATTGTAAAATTTTCTCTGGGTGGAACCCTCAAATCAAACCCTAGCATCTCCGCACCCAGCGCCTCCAGAAATGATTGCCCGAACGCAACCCATTTTCAGCCGGCCTTGCTTACGAAGGAGCTGGCTTTTGGACTCTGGACTAATGCTGATCCAGAGATTCTAGCTGTTTCCTTTGTCTCGGGTTAGACCTCTTTTGATCGTTCAGTCCGCTGTGTGGCAGTCCACATTCTGGATCTTGATCAGTATAAAGGTGGTTCGGTCCTCCCAAATGGGAGGTGGGATCCAGACATTTATGATCGTTCGCCCCGGAATATGGTCTACAGTGACTACTACGTCAATCTTTGCTCCTGGCCAAGGTGCGTCCAGCTTCAGAGGTGTGTCTTTGAGGAATCGCAGGGATTCCTCGTTGGCACATGCTACCTCTTTCACACCCTTGAACCAGTTGATGCCGTCAAACTTTGCCACGAAGGGATTCTGCGGTAGAGTTATGGCAGCAATCCCTTGAACGATTAACCCTTCTTTTTCCCTTTTGGGGGTGACTTGGGTTTCTTAGGTTCCACCAACTTCGGCGTGGAAGGTTTAACTTCCTCCGTGAATATCCTGGTCGTTGAACGAGCGCGAGGGGAAACTGCACGAGTAAAACGTGAGGCGGTACTTGAAGCTCTGTGGCCTGTTCGGCAACACCCAGTCCGCTGCACCGAGTACTCGAAACACGATTACAAGATGAGGTGGTACTTGAGTCCGCTGCACCGACTGAGTATTGCCGGACAGGCCAGCGAGCCTTTGGACGCGGCTACTACCAACTCGCTTTACAGTATTTTAATGAGGTATACCGGTTTTTCTGGTAATTTTTGGAGATTTTCGATTTGATTTACTAGAATTTTGAAAAAAGAAATGGCAAATAACAAAAAAGGAAGACAACAAAATTAATCATTATGATTTTAAATTTTAAATTCCAAACAAACGGGCAATAGTCCGATATTCTTTTGACGATCCAAGAGGATAAAAGCTACATCTGTTTGATTCTCTATTATAATAGCTAAACAAAATCGAGTATCTTTCGTTGAACATCCTGGCAACAGAGTAACCAAATAATAAAGAAATTTTGTCAACAATGGATATGGACGCGGAAGCTAACGCTAAACATAGTCTAAATGGGTTTTGGAATTTTTAACGTTAGCACTAAAGGACGCTAAAAAAAATACTAGTGTGGAAACGGTATTTTACAGAAAATATACCAAACACATAAACCATTTTTTATACCCGCTACCCATAGGGTAGAAGGGTATTATGACTTAATGCCAACAGAAAATGTATGTAACAGGCAGAAGGAGGCATCTCCGACCCCATAAAGTATATATATTCTTGATCAGCGTCAACAGCCGAGATGATATAGCCATGTCCGTCTGTCCGTCTGTCTGTCGGTATGAACACCTGGATCTCAGAGACTATAAGACATAGAGACACCAAATTTGGCAAAAAGTTTCCTTTATACCCTACTCAGATCAAGTTTATTTCAAAAGTTGGATGCCACGCCCCCTTCGCCCACAATAAGCACATTAGTGCACATTAGAAAAAGTCAAGTTTTTTTTTTAGTAAATCGCGTATAACTCCAAAAGTTCTTTGTGTAATGATATGATTGTGTATATATATGATATAATTTGGTGACCCATTTGCGCTTGACACTCTTAATATACCCTGTAATTTTGGTACAAATTGGATAAGTAAAACAAAAGTTATTCGTGAAACTATTTATCAAAATTGTTGTGCCCAGTGCATATGGACGTTTTAAGTGTGTGAATGACCTAGAGATATCAAATTTGGTGACAGTATTCGTGTGGGTCTTACGCAGATCAAGTTTGTTTTAGATTTTTGCCACGCCCCTTTCCGCCCCCAAAAACTGTAAAAGCCGTAATAATAGACCTAGAGCATTGAATTTTGGTATGCATAATAACAATTATATTCTCAATGATTCCTGTGAATTTGGTTGAGATCGAGTGAAAAACAAGGAAGTTATTAATGAATCAATTTTATATGCAAAATTCACTTGCTTTGTTTGTTTAGTTGACAGAGTGACCATGTCGGTGTTGTGGATTTTTAACCGTTGTTTTTAAATATATACAAACAAAACACAAAATTCAGTATATTTTCGGTATATTTGTTGTTAAAATACCATTAAAATTTTTGTTTTCTCTCGAAATGGGTTGCGGGTATCATACGGTCGAGCACTCTCGACTGTAGCTTTCTCACTTGTTTATATTTATATTTTTGAAGACAATTCATAATATATGTATACACAAACAAAGCGAGCGCAGCTGGATTTTAGTTTTGAGCTTTTAAGTTGATTTTTGAATATCTTCTATGTTTTTCATACGAACACAACCAAAAATTGACGGGAATCATTAAGACTATAGTTATTATTATGCTTACCGAAATTCAAGGCTATAGCTAATTAT
>JAWNOW010000560.1:0-42261 GCA_035045625.1 Drosophila formosana | reverse complement strand
TGAAACCAGCACTTCTCCAATTGATGAATTTCTTCCCAAAAGCTAAAACAATCTATTGTGACAATGAACCGTCATTGAACTCACAAACAATTGCAACAATGCTGACCAACAATTTTGGCGTCAACATTGCAAATGCCCCACCGCTGCACAGTGTTTCGAATGGACAGGTAGAGCGCTTTCATAGTACCGTGGCAGAGCTTGCTAGGTGTCTGAAAATCGACAGGGGAATTAGTGAAACAGTGGAAGTCATTTTGTTGGCAACAACGGAATACAACAAATCAATCCACTCTGTTATTAACAGAAGACCAGTTGATGTAGTCCAGGCGCATTCAGACGAACCGCAAGACCATATCCATAACAAAATTAGAAACGCTCAAAACGCGCTCAGGAGCAGAAAAATTGCTTCTCGGCAGAATAGAGTCTTTGAAGTTGGTGAAAAAGTATTGGTTAAATCCAACAGAAGGCTGGGGAACAAGCTGACGCCGCTGTGCGAGGAAAGAGCAGTGGAAGCGGACCTGGGGACCACGGTCCTGATTAAGGGGAGGGTGGTCCATAAAGACAACATAAAATGACCCCCTTTCTTTCTTTCTTTTTAGCCACTAGGCACTTACATTTTTTTAGCCACTAGGCACCTATATTTTTAATTTTTTGGCCACTAGGCACGCTAGTATTAGTTAGTAATAGTTTATCAGCCACTAGGCATATTTGTGTTTAGCCACCTTGGCATAAGTCTTCCTTAATCTTTCTTTTGGTGTTGGGTAACCTCTCTACAGACAAGAAATAGTTAAAATTAAAGACACACGTTTCACCCCACAGGTTTGAACTCGTATTTGTTTTCTCCTTGGCGCTGGCTTCGGCGCACGTTACCGACTACTCACACGCCAAGTACATCCCCATAATAGATGGACAGGTCCTGGTATGGGAAGAATATGCTTATGTCAGACATTCCGCGAACTTATCGGAGTACCTACGAGTGGTAGAAGAGACAGTCAAGCTCATTGACGTTTTCCCACAATCCCATATGAAGAAGCTCCTGATCGTAGATACAGCGCATCTGCAGGACTTGTTGGAGGCGTTAGGTACGCACCATTGGGTCGCGAGAAGCATAGACTTCCTAGGGTCCATGCTAAAGGTTGTGGCAGGTACACTCGATGCTAGCGATTTAGAAAAAACTAGATTTACAGAAATGCAGCTAATCAATTCTAACAATAAATAGATCGAAATAAATACCAGAGTTCAGGAACAAATAAATAAACTAACCTCCACAGTCAACCAAATTCTAAAGGTAACCAAAGATTCACAAATCGACACAAGCCATCTTTATGAGACTTTGTTGGCTAGAAACCGAATGTTGTCGATGGAGTTACAGAATTTAATGTTGGCTATTTCCCTTGCTAAAGCTAACATTGTTAGCCCGAACATATTATATCATGCAGACTTAAAATCAATTTGGTTCGAGGAACCCACCAACACACCCATAAGTGACCTCATGTCTGTCTCGTCCGTAAAAGTCCTTCAGTCCACTAACTCATTGCATTTTATCATTAAATTTCCCAAAGTTAAATTTTCATGTAAAAAAGTAACTATCTACCCCGTCATCCATAAAAACTTCATTCTGAGAATACCAGACAACGTCATAGCCGATTGTGATGGAGAAACCCATAGCCTTCAGAGCTGCACCGTCTCACCTGGAGCCACATTTTGCCGCCTGGCGCTAGAAACCTCATGCGCTAAAGAAATACACGCAGGAAATTGCGAAATTCAGCCTAGCAACCTGGAGGCGATCACCGAAGTGGACGAAGGCCCCCCCCCCCCCCCCCACCCCCACCCCCCCCCCCCCCCCCCCCCCCCCCCCCCCCCCCCCCCCCCCCCCCCCCCCCCCACCCCCCCCACCCCCCCCCCCCCCTTTTTTTTTTTTTTCCCCCCCCCCCCCCCAACAAAAAACAACACCCCCCCCCTCCCCCTCCCCCCAAAAAAAATTACCCAAACCCATCTTTTCTCGCAACACACACCCCACCCCCCCACCCCTTTTTCCCCCCCACCCCACCCACATTTTAATAACAAAACTTTTTTCCCTCCCTCCAAACTACCCCCCCCCCCACAAAACTTTTGTATCCTTTCAAAAAAAAACTTGACTTTTTCTAGATTAATGTTATTGTGGCGAAGGGGGCGTGGCATCCAACTTTTGAAATAAACTTGAATTGCGTAAGGTATGAAGAAACCTTTTTGCCAAATTTGGTGTCTCTATGTCTTATAGTCTCTGAGATCCAGGTGTTCATACGGACAGACAGACGGACAGATGAGAGCACTTCACACAACCTTATTCAAGGAGTTTAAGCTCCAATTAAAATATTCAAAATCCAATTAATCTTACTAACTTCCGACACAGATTCATATAAATTTGAGTTACCATTCCCAAATTACCATAGGCATATAAGTAGTATGTTTACCTGATTCCGAGCACAAGTGACATTAATGGGGTAATTAAGATGATAATTTATGGGTTTAGCTGTCAATAATGTGTCAAGTGGTAATTAAGAGATTTGATGAGCATCAAAAAAGTAGTGTGTGTGTTTAGGGATCGTGGTGATCAAAGGGGTTTGGTAAATCAATAAACAATTAAATTAGGCTATTGGGGGGTGAGTGTGGTGTGATAGGTTGTGGGGATTGGAGTGTTGGATCTTGTTTGATTTTAGGGTAAGTCAAGTGTATGAGGACATATGACACCGAAAACTGGAGCGGCGACCGGCGATCGGCGACCTTCGACAGCTGTAACAGCGGAATCGATTGAATGTTTTGACAGATCTGGGTTATGCGAGCGCAGCTGGCAACAGGGTTGGTGATTTTCGAACCCAACAGGCAGGGGGCGGGCCTTTAACACGTGCAGTCGTTCGAACACAACAGGCATCAAACCGAAAAACGGGGGGCGGGCCTTTGACACGTGCAGTCGTTCGAACGCAACGTGCAGCTCATCGAAAAACTGGGGTCGGTGACGTCGAATAAGTTGACACCACCTGCGATCGTGTGAACAATTTTCGTTTACATATCCCAATCCCAATCCCCAGCAAAATAATGGTTTTTCTTGAATTTGCCTTGTGATCGATAGTGACAGTCAGCACACTAAAAGAGGAGAGGACGATAAACATATTGTAATGTTGGTGTCATGTATCGCAACAGGGACGCAAGGAAAATTATGTGAGCGAGAGGTAAGATGAATCCACGATCGTCCGAATGTGTATAAGCGCCCAACATTGAAAGGTCACATGATTCGAAAATAATAAATAAACAAAATGCTATTTATGTTACATTGTGATGCTGGTCCACTTGACCATGAAAGAGTGAAAACAAATTCTGAAAAGTTCAGATGTAAGCTGATAGTTTTTTAGAAATTACTTCTAATTCGTCATTCGAAGCAAACCGTACTATTTTTTCAAGATTTGAAAATTTTTTAAACAAATTTAAAAATTTTAAAAATATTTAGTGTACAAATTTTGTGTAAAACAAACAATGACATCAACAACAACAGCATCGTAAACAACAACATCAACAACAACAACATCATGAATTCAAACAACATTAGCAACTTCAACAACACCAACAACTTTAACAACACCAACAACATTAATGGAGTGTTTTGTCACCCATGCCAACAGTATTTGCCTGCAAATATCCAATGGCACCACCATGTTCGCACCGAGTTGCATAAATATAATGCAATCCGACCGATGGATGGACAGGTGAAGCAAATTATTGATGGATACAAGGGACGTATCCTTCAATATATGTTTATTAATGAGGGAGCTGCAGTAAGAATTCCAGATGAATTCATTAATGAAGCTGGAGTAGCACTGATTCCTCATTTAGAAAGGGTAATGAGCTCACATAGAACATCAAAAGTTAATTTCGAGCTGTTTGCTGAGTACATGCTGCTGAAAGAGCATGATTATCAAATAGAGGTGAAATCGTTCCAGACCAAAATGTCACTGGTTTCGATGTATTCCAATTTCATGGAACTCTATGAAATGCAAGCAGATGCAATAAAAACTAAGATGAGTGAGTTCCAGGAAAAGGATAGTGGATGGACGATGACTGGTCTCATCAGAGTGGATTTAAATATGCTTCAATGTGATCCCATTAGAAGATCACAGCATTTTACAATTCCGTTAAAGCTTCGTCACAAACAAGCTATCATCAACGTGCAGAACAATGATGTGTTCTGCTTCAAGTGGGCAGTAATATCAGCCCTTAAGCCAATGAAAAATGCACAGCGATGCTCCAGCTATAATACCAACATAGCTTCACAAATCATTCAAGTAGACAACAACCACAAGGTGGACTTCAGAGGATTATCGTTTCCAATGGAACTTTCCAAAATGAATGAGTTTACAAGACGGAACCCACACATCAGTTTAAATGAATTTTGTTATGATGAGGAAGCAAACAAAGTGTTTGGACCACTTTTTTGTGCTGGATTTGAAGGAAAAACGCACATCAACCTGTTGCTATTGGATGTACACGGACACTATGTGTGGATAAAAAATATATCGGAGTAAGTACAAGTAATAAAATAAAAATAATATTTAAATAACACAGATTGAATTCTTTATAATTTCAGTCTGCTCTCATCACAATTGGGTAGGGAGCATCCAAAGCCTTGGTTCTGCAACCAAGCAAAGCAATCCCGCAACTTATGGTTACGAGATCGCTTCATAGCGGCCACGCAAATATGCTGTGGTCGCCAGCTATGCAACGACATCCGGTCAAATGCTTATTCAGCTATTTGGCCAGTGTCGTACTCGGTCAGCGAACTCAGACCGTTTACTTTACTTAACTTGCATAATAACAATTATATTCTCAATGATTCCTGTGAATTTTCGAATGAAATACAAGGAAGTTATTCATGAATCAATTTTATATGCAAAATTCACTTGCAGCTGCCACTCTTTGTAGCAAACAGACGTGTTTTTTTTGTGCGCCCCGCAATTTTTTTGCTTTTTGTATCTAACAACCGGTGTTTAATACATTTTCTTTAAAGTAATTACTTTAATTGTTTGCTACATCGCGTCTCTATCCTGTGATAGTGCATGATATTAGTGTTTTTATTACATAATTGTGAACTTTATTTGTGCTTATTTTGAGCTCTGTTTATTTTTACATAGACTGAGTTCAAAGTTTTGTTGTTGTGGTAAGCAATAGATTTTGACCGGTCATTGCACAGAGGCACATCGGCCCTTGCAATCAATAAAAATAAGCAAAGCAAACTCCGTCTCTTATTTAACAACCCTAGTTAATATCAGGCGTAATCCTACTGTTCAATCTATTGATTGACGAAAAATAAATAATTGGCGCCCAACGCAAAATTACCCACGCGTAGTGTAACGTAACGTAACTTAACGAGCTAAACGCAGTGCGGGTGTGCAAACAAATATTCAAAGCCATAGCTTCTGAATATAAAAACATAAAGTGACAACACTAAAAACAAACTAATAAGTAACAACGCTAGTGAGTGACTGCTACGCGGGAACTAAAAGTGACAACACTACAATCAACAACGCTAATCGGCGACTGCTGCGCGGGAGCTAAAACCTACAACAATAACATATAATTGTAATGGCCCCATATAAAATAAAACAAATACAAGAATATTAATTATTACACGAAACAGAGAAAAATTATCAATTCGGCCGTTGCAATTTGAATTCAAATTGTTACGCGCTTAATGACCGCGAGCGACTCTGTGTGTAAGTCGCATATTACAACCCTGTAATGTGACAGGTATATTCACCACACGCAAGCGCTTTGAAGGTTGGCTGATCTTCTGCATCCGGCTTAGATCTTTCTTTTCCGCACACTGGCCAAGCGCAGCAGATGTAGGCGCTCCCACAAGACCCCCAAAGACTTATTAAAAACTCAAAGTTTAAAAGTCAATCTAAGAGAGGGAAGAATAATCTCTACATATCTCAGCGATCCTGCAGAGATTGGAGATATATAAAAGCAAAATAATTTATGCTTTTTCGTGCCGTGCCGCCAAGGTAATTATTGAACAAAATTAAAAGTGTATAAATTAATAGTCCAATTGACTTATTAAATTATTTCCTTAGGCGTGCCCTGTTGATAGGGTCAACATTTCAACTTTAGCCAGTCTGAGAAAAAAAAATATATCAATTGAGGCAGCGGAACATCGAAGGAAAGTTGGAAAAACCTAAATTTTCTACGGCAGTGGGGAAATTTTCATCATGCAGCTGGAGGCAGATAATGTGCAAATTGAAACATCGTTAAAATTACATTTATGAAAAGTATTAGAAAGACAGTTAAAATAATTGCAAGATGCGAAAAAACCAAAACCAAAAGCCAAATCTAAAGCTATTCGAGTTGTAAAAGAACAGAACAAAAACAAAGATAAAAGTGTTAGGCATAGGTGGTGACAATATAAAGAAGAAATATAAAAATGAAATTGTACACTGGACAAACTTAATTATGTTTTTGTGCCCGATAAAATATTTGCTTATTGAACTTTAATTATTAATTAAAATTAAATCACAGGTGTAAAAGAAAAGAAATACAACAAAAACCATAATGTCCCAATACACCTATATATAAAAAAAAGGAAAAAGTAAAAAAGAAAAAGTAAAATTGTTGTCCACAAATAAAAGTGCCACCAAAACAATTAGAACCATTGTTAATATAGAATAAAAAGTTAACCACAATAAAAAAAAATAAATTACTGTATCAAAACCACATCATCGAGAAGGCCTTCATCGAGGATTAAGTGGGTGAGTAAAAATTAATTCGCGTCGAGTCTGCTTCCACAACTTGGTTGGCCAGTGTAACTGCCGTTAACGTTGTCAGCAGCTCGCGCGGACTTTCTATGTTTTGTGTTATCAATTGTTTTGTTTGTTTTGAGCACTTTCGTGAATACAAGTTTATGAATAATAATATATAAAAATAATAGAACTCTTTCAGGCATGAAAGCAAAGTTAAAGTTGTCCAATATAAAAATATGAATAGAATGAAATTGTAAATACGAAATGAAATCAAAATTTAACCGATACACCGAGTTGTATACCACCAAGTAAGAGAAGATAATAAGTAATTAAAACAACATGCAGAAAGCACAGTATTATAAAAGCATATAAATTAAAATCTTAAAAAAAAAAAAATTTAGAATATGTTAGTGATGAAATATTATACTTAGAAGTTTATTTGTTAAGCTATTATATAATTTTCGACATGGATTATGTTGCTCTTTTTTTTTTTTTTTGTTGTTTATTTAATTAAAATTCTTGAAATGGAAATGAATCGTTAACTTATTGTTATATTTTCTGTTGACATGGGAGCATAAGTAATGCATAAATAGGACGTTACGTTTGGGGTCTTCGACCAAAACTATTTGAAGACTATGGCAGGGAGGGTAATGAAAAAGGGGAGTGACGATCAACACCTTAGTTCTCGCCCTTTGGCTTCACTACCCGTTTGTTACTTTCATTTTTTTGTCTTTCTGTTTTTTTTTCTTTAGATGATTGCGTAACTTTTCTTTTTTTTTTCAGAATTTTTTTTCATGCTTTGGGCCATGTGTGGTTTTGCATGAGGATCGTCTCATGGTTTAGTTTCAGCAGGGACTCTATAATATAACATTTAGCATTAGAACAGCAGCACCAGCAACAACCCCCCACATCCCGCTAGAGCTAGAAATTAATGGGTCCCGCTCCGCTGGTATGTTGCTGCTCGAGAGGCCTGAGCAAATACTCTGTATTTGCTAAAGTCAAAAGAAAATCAGGCAACCATGATGCTAGAAGTTTTTGGCGCCCAACCATGGGGCAAGTGCTATTAAAGTATTAATTTACGGATACTAGCATTCGGCCCTGATTAATAAAAGATGTATTAAGCTAAAAAGAATTTAAAGAAGCTACTGGAGAGCGACTCATTGTAGCATGTGCTGATTGATGTCGACCGTAGCAAGATTTTAAATTTCTTTAAACATTCGAGGAATCATGTAGCAAAAAGCTGGTGATCAAACATCATCAAAAGTAGTATATCCTAGGATTCAGAGAACTAAAGTGGAATTATGTACTGTTTGATCCCCTGTAGCAATTGACACATAAAAACAAAGTTACGGCAATATCTTCGTCATGGTACCACGACAGTAAGAATGCAACAACAGAGTAAGTCAGTATAATATATAATTGATACGTACAATTGGTGAATATACATTCTAAATATATGTATATACATATATTCTAATGAATGTGCCTTAAGAGTAATGAACTGACCCATGCGTGTAAACTTTTTCTCATAAAAAATTAACTTAAATTATCTTTGAATATAGTTAAGTTGACAAGATATCATATCCAGTTTAATCATGAATCCACTTTGGAATTTTGGAATTAAATTGTGAATAATTTGAACGAAATAATGAGTTCTTAAAATTTATTAACCTGGTCTGTCGAGTAATCGTGGAGAAATCGGTTAAGATGAATTAGAGGTATATTAATCCTTTATATTAGGGGTTACCAAAATCTATATAACAGTTACCATGGTCGGGAGGGTAGAGACGAGGGACATACTATCCAATAATCCATAATTGGATTAAAGAAAGCCTCCGATATAGCGTGTGTCGGCGCAAACAAATCCGTTTTATTATCCATTTGTTTAGCTTATTTTAAGCCTTATTTTATTTAGAATCAGTCCGCGTATTAAATATTCGTGTGTGTTAGCGTTACCGTGTAATCGAGTAAGGAAGGACCCCGACCAATTCGATGAGCTAGAACTGAGCACCGCAAGAATACGCGCCCCACCAAGCTCGATTGGAGACTATGTACATCTGGTACACTACATCAGGTTAAAATCTATGGTCCCATTGTGTCCGATGGTGTTACGGACACCGTGCGTGAAGTGTTACTTATGAGCCCAAGTCACCCTGACCAAGAAGGTACTCCAAGTAGTATATTGATAACAAACAAGTAAGAAAGCTACAGTCGAGAGTGCTCGACCGTATGATACCGGCAACCCATTTCGAGAGAAAACAAAAAACATAAATGATATTTTAACAAAAAATATACCAAATATACTAAAGCTTGTTTTTTTGTATATATTTGAAAAACGCGGGTAAAAATCCACAACACCGTTATGGTCACACTGTCAACTAAACAAACAAAGCGCGGGCATCTGCAAGTGAATTTTGCATATAAAATTGATTCTTTAATAACTTCCTTGTATTTCATTCAATATCAACCAAATTCACAGGAATGATTGAAAATATATTTATTATTATGCATACCAAAATTCAATGCTCTAGGTCTATTATTACGGCTTTTACAGACTTTTGGGGGCGGAAAGGGGCGTGGCATTCAACTTTTGAAATAAACTTGATCTGCGTAGGACCTATAGGAGTACTGTCCCCAAATTTGGTAGTCTCTAGCTCTTATAGTCTCTGAGATCTAGGTGTTCATACGGACAGACAGACGGACAGACTGACAGACGGATAGACGGACATGGCTATATCGTCTCGGCTGTTGACGCTGATCAAGAATATATATACTTTATGGGGTAGGAGATGCCTCCTTCTGCCTGTTACATACATTTTCTGTTGGCACTAAGTTATAATACCCTTCTACCCTATGGGTAGCGGGTATAAAAACATGATATTAAACAGGTCGAAAGGCTACTCATTCAATTGCAAACACAAGTCTTTGCTTTGTGAAGGACATAAAAGGAAATGGCTTTCCAGGGTATAACTACAAAGTCAGTTAACCAGCTATTTACAGCATAAAGTCTCCGATTGAACAACTATTTGATAATCACATATTAGCATCTAATAAAAAAGGGTAAACCATTCGTAGACCACAACCCTACTACTAAATATCTGACACATTGACATTGACATTCGAAATGTCAGTCAAAATTATCGATATTTCAAAAATCAAACCCTAAGTGAACATTGAGAGCATTGAGTGAATGCAACATTGGACAGAATACAAAATTGTTTTAAAACTTTAAAAGACTGCGTGGTGAAGATGTCGCTGGACCAGCCTGGTGAAGGAGGCGGTGGCGGTAGCGCCGGAGGAGACGTCAGCGGTAGCCGAAAAGCTCTTCAGATGCTTAAAGATGCCTTACACATCCTTGCAAGCGCAAGTTTCTGGGCTGACTCAAACTGTAGCAGCCCAGCCCCGCAAGTTTTGCAATTTCCAAATTGGCTCACAGTAAACAACTATTGCAAAAACTACAAAATAAAAATTAAGAAAAAAAATAATATAAGACTGGTTACAGGCGTACTCATTCAACTGCAAACACAAGTTTTTGCGTTGTGAAGGACATAAAAGAAAATGGATTTAGAAGGTATAACTACAAAGGCAATTAACCAGCTATTTACAGCATAAAGTCTCCGATTGAATAAATATTTGATAATTGCGCGTATTAATATAAAAACAGACACAAAAATCCTTTTAATTTTTAATTCAATTTCTTTAAAAATACGGGAATAGAAGAATAGCATTGAAGCTGATGAAAGAGATGCCAATCAGGACTATTAGAGATAAACTATTCCACATTGGGTTTCTAAAAAAACAAAACGAAATCACATATTGGCATCTATTAGAAAAGAGTAAACCGTTCGTAGACCGCAACCCTACTACTAAATATCTGACACATTGACAATGACATTCGAAATGTCAGTCAAAATTATCGATAGTTCAAAAATCAAACCCTAAGTGAACATTGAGAAAATTGAGTGAATGCCACACTGAACAGAATGCAAAATTCTTTTAAAACTTTAAAAGACTGCATGGTGAAGATATCGCTGGACCAGCATGGTGGGGGAGGCGGTGGCGGTAGCGGCGAGGGAGACGACGGTGGTAGTCGAAAAGCTCTTCAGACGATTAAAGATGCCTGACACTTTCGTGCAAGCGCAAGTTTCTGGGCTGACTCAAACTTTAGCAGCCCAGCCCCGCAAGTTTTGCCATTTCCAAATTGGCTCAAAATACACATCTATTTCAAAAATTACAAAATAAAAATAAATAAAATAATATTAGTCTGGCTAAAAGACATAAAAAGGAAATGGCTTTCCAGGGTATAACTACAAAGGCAATTAATTAGCTATTTACAGCATAAAGTCTCCGATTGAACAACTATTGGATAATCACATATTGACATCTATTAGAAAAGGGTAAACCATTCGTAGACCTCAACCCTAATACTAAATATCTGACACATTGACAATGACATTCAAAATGTCAGTCAAAATTATCGATAGTTCAAAAATCAAACACAAAGTGAACATTGACAACATTGAGAACATTGACTGATTGCAACATTGAACAGAATGCAAAATTATTTTAAAACTTAAATAGACTGCCTGCTGAAGATGTCAGTGGACCAGCGTGGTGGAGGAGGCGGCGGCGGTAGCCGAAAAGCTCTCCAGACGCTTGAAGATGCCTTTCACTTCATTGCAAGCGCAAGTTTTGCCATTTCCAAATTGGCTCACAATACACATCTACTTCAATTATTACAAAATAAAAATTAAAACAAGTAAAAAAGCTACAGTCGAGAGTTCCCGACCGTTTGATACCCGCAACCCATTTCGAGAGGAAACAAAAAATTTAAATGATATTTTAACAACAAATAAACCAAAAATATTCTGAAACTTGTTTTTGTTGTATATATTTGAAAATAGCGGGTAAAAATTCACAACTGAATTTTGCATATAAAATTGATTCTTTAATAACTTCCTTGTTTTTCATTCGATCTCAACCAAATTCACAGGAGTCATTGAGAATATAATTATTTTTATGCATTCTATTATTACGGCTTTTACAGTTTTTGGGGGCGGAAAGGGGCATGGCAAAAATCTAAAACAAACTTAATCTGCGAAAGACCTACATGAATACTGTCACCAAATTTGATATCTCTAGGTCATTCACACACTTAAAACATCCATAAGCATTGATCACAAAAATTTTGATAAATTATTTAACGAATAACTTTTGTTCTACTTATCCGATTTATGGGTTACCAAATTACACATCATTACACAAAGAACTTTTGGAGTTCTACGCGATTTACAGAAAAAAAAACTTGACTTTTTCTAGATTAATGCTTATTGTGGGCGAAGGGGGCGTGGCATCCAACTTTTGAAATAAGCTTGATCTGCGTAGGGTATAAAGGAACCTTTTTGCCAAATTTTGTGTGTCTATGTCTTCTAGTCTCTGAGATCCAGGTGTTCATACAGACAGACAGACGGACAGACGGACATGGCTATATCGTCTCGGCTGTTGACGCTGATCAAGAATATATATACTTTATGGGGTCGGAGATGCCTCCTTCTCCCTGTTACATACATTTTCTGTTGGCACTAAGTTATAATACCCTTCTACCCTTTGGGTAGCGGGTATAAAAATAATAATAGACCGGTTGAAACGCTACTCATTCAATTGCAAACACAAGTCTTTGCGTTGTGAAGGACATAAAAGGAGATGGCTTAATAGGGTATAACTAGAAAGGCAATTAATTAGCTATTTACAGCATAAAGTCACCGATTGAACAACTATTGGATAATCACACATTGACATCTATTTGAAAACTGTAAACAATTCGTAGACCGCAACCCTACTACTAAATATCTGACACATTGACAATGACATTCGAAATGTCAGTCAAAATTATCGATAGTTCAAAAATCAAACGCTAAGTGAACATTGACAACATTAAGAACATTGACTGATTGCAACATTGAACAGAATGCAAAATTCTTTTAAAACTTTAAAAGACTGCGTTCTAAATATTTCCTTGGACCAGCTTGGTGGAGGAAGCGTCGGAGGTAGCCGAAAAGCTCTTCAGATGCTTAAAGATGCCTTACATTTCCTTGCAAGCGCAAGTCTCTGGGTCGACTCAAATTGTAGCAGCCCAGCCCCTCAAGTTTTGCCATTTCTAATTTAGCTCACAATATACATCTACTTCAAATATCACAAAATAAAAATAAAAAAAAATGATATTAGACTGGTTGAAAGGCTACTTATGCATTTGCAAACACAAGTCTTTGCGTTGTGAATTACGTAAAAGGAAATGGCTTTACAGGGTATAACTACAAAGGCAATTAACCCTACTACTAAATATCTAACACATTGACATGGACATTCGAAATGTCAGTCAAAATTATCGATAGTTAAAAAATCAAAAAAATCTCGTGTAGGAGGCGGGGGCGGTAGCGGCGAGGGAGACGACGGTGGTAGCCGAAAAGCTCTTCAGACGTTTAAAGATGCCTGACACTTCCGTGCAAGCGCAAGTTTCTGGGCTGACTCAAACTGTAGCAGCCCAGCCCCGCAAGTTTTGCCATTTCCACTTTGGCTCGCAACACACATCTACTTCATATATCACAAAATAAAAAAAAAAAAAAATAATATTAGACTGGTTCAAAGGCTGCTCATTCAATTGCATACACAAGTCTTTGCGTTGTGAAGGACATAAAAGGAAATGGCTTTCCAGGGTATAACTACAAAGGCAATTAACCCTACTACTAAATATCTAACACATTGACATTGATATTCGAAATGTCAGTCAAAATTATCGATAGGTTAAAAAGCCAACGCTTAATGAACATTGAGAACATTGAGTGAATCCAACATTGGACAGAATACAAAATTGTTTTAAAACTTTAAAAGACTGCGTTCTAGAGATTTCCCTGGACCTGCTTGGCGAAGGAAGCGGCGGAGGTAGCCGAAAAGCGATGGAGGCGGGGGCGGTAGCCGTGAAGGAGACGACGGTGGTAGCCGAAAAGCTCTTCAGACGTTTAAAGATGCCTGACACTTTCGTGCAAGCGCAGGTTTCTGGGCTGACTCAAACTTTAGCAGCCCAGCCCCGCAAGTTTTGCCATTTCCAAATTGGCTCAAAATACACATATATTTTAAATATTACAAAATAAAAATTAAAAAAATAATAATAGACTGGATAAAGGGCAACGCATTTAATTGCAAACACAAGTCTTTGCGTTGTGAAGGATATAAAAGGAAATGGCTTTACAGGTTATAACTACAAAGGCAATTAACCAGATATTTACAGCATAAAGTATCCGATTGAACAAATATTTGATAATCACATATTGTCAGCTTGGTGAAGGAGGCGGCGGAGGTAGCCGAAAAGGTCTTCAGACGCTTAAAGATGCCTTACACTTCCTTGCAAGCGCAAGTTTCTAGGCTGACTCAAATTGTAGCAGCCCAGCCCCGCAAGTTTTGCCATTTCCAAATTGGCTCAAAATACAAATATATTTCAAATATTACAAAATAAAAATTAACAAAGTAATAATAGACGGGTTAAAGGGCAACTTATTCAATTGCAAACACAAGTCTTTGCGTTGTGAAGGATATAAAAGGAAATGGCTTTCCAGGGTATAACTACAAAGGCAATTAACCAGTTATTTACAGCATAAAGTGTCCGATTGAACAACTATTTGATAATCACATATTGGCATCTATTAGAAAAGGGTAAACCATTCGTAGACCGCAACCCTACTACTAAATATCTGACACATTGACAATGATATTCGAAATGTCAGTCAAAATTATCGATAGTTAAAAAATCAAACGCTAAGTGAACATTGACAACATTGAGAACATTGACTGATTGCAACATTGAACAGAATGCAAAATTCTTTTAAAACTTTAAAAGACTGCGTTCTAAAGATTTCCCTGGACCAGCCTGGTGAAGAAGGCGGCGGAGGTAGCCGAAAAGGTCTTCAGACGCTTAAAGATGCCTTACACATTCTTGCAAGTTTCTGGGCAGACTCAAATTGTAGCAGCCCAGCCCCGCAAGTTTCGCCATTTCCAAATTGGCTCACAATACACATCTACTTCAGATATTGCAAAAAAAAAATTTAAAAAATAATAATAGACTGGTTAAAGGGCAACTCATTCAATTGCAAACACAAGTCTTTGCGTTGTGAAGGAAATAAAAGGAAATGGCTTTCCAGGGTATAACTACAAAGGCAATTAACCAGCTATTTACAGCATAAAGTGTCCGATTGAACAACTATTTGATAATCACATATTGGCATCTATTAGAAAAGGGTAAACCATTCGTAGACCGCAACCCTACTACTAAATATCTGACACATTGACAATGACATTCGAAATGTCAGTCAAAATTATCGATAGTTTAAAAATCAAACCCTAAGTGAACATTGAGAACATTGAGTGAATGCAGCATTGGACAGAAAACAAAATTGTTTTAAAACTTTAAAAGACTGCGTGGTAAAGATGTCGCTAGACCAGTCTCGTGTAGGAGGCGGGGGCGGTAGCGGCGAGGGAGACGACGGTGGTAGCCGAAAAGCTCTTCAGACGTTTAAAGATGCCTGACACTTCCGTACAAGCGCAAGTTTCTGGGCTGACTCAAACTGTAGCAGCCCAGCCCCGCAAGTTTCGCCATTTCCAAATTGGCTCAAAATACACATATATTTCAAATATTACAAAATAAAAATTAACAAAATAATAATAGACGGGTTAAAGGGCAACTCATTCAATTGCAAACACAAGTCTTTGCGTTGTGAAGGATATAAAAGGAAATGGCTTTCCAGGGTATAACTACAAAGGCAATTAACCAGCTATTTACAGCATAAAGTGTCCGATTCAACAACTATTTGATAATCACATATTGGCATCTGGTGGTGTAGGAGGCGGGGGCGGTAGCGGCGAGGGAGACGACGGTGGTAGCCGAAAAGCTCTTCAGACGTTTAAAGATGCCTGACACTTCCGTGTAAGCGCAAGTTTCTGGGCAGACTCAAACTGTAGCAGCCCAGCCCCGCAAGTTTTGCCATTTCCAAATTGGCTCAAAATACACATCTAGTTCAGAAGTTGTGAAGGATATAAAAGGAAATGGCTTTCCAGGGTATAACTACAAAGGCAATTAACCAGCTATTTACAGCATAAAGTTTCCGATTGAACAAATATTTGATAATCACATATTGGCATATATTAAAAAAGGGTAAACCATTCGTAGACCGCAGCCCTACTACTAAATATCTGAAACATTGGCAATGACATTCGAAATGTCAGTGAAAATTATCGATAGTTCAAAAAGCAAACGCTAAGTGAACGTTGACAACATTGCGAATATTGACGGATTGCAACATTGAACAGAATGCAAAATTCTTTTAAAACTTTAAAAGACTGCGTTCTAAAGATTTCTCTGGACCAAAGTTCGAAAAACCGTGGGGAAATTTTCATCATGCAGCTGGAGGCAGATAATGTGCAAATTGAAACATCGTTAAAATTACATTTATGAAAAGTATTAGAAAGACAATTAAAATAATTGCAAATTGCGAAAAAACCAAAACCAAAAGCCAAATCTAAAACTATTCGAGTTGTAAAAGAACAGAACAAAAACAAAAGATAAAAGTGTTAAGCATAGGTGGTGACAATATAAAGAAGAAATATAAAAATGAAATTGTACACTGGACAAACTTAATTATGTTTTTGTGCCCGATAAAATATTTGCTTATTGAACTTTAATTATTAATTGAAATTAAATCAAAGGTGTAAAAGAAAAGAAATACAACAAAAACAATGATATCCCAAAACACCTATATATAAAGAACAAGTAAGAAAGCTACAGTCGAGAGTTCTCGACCGTATGATACCCGCAACGCATTTCGAGAGAAAACAAAAAGCTTGAATGATATTTTAACAAAAAATATACCACCGAATATACTAAAATTTATTTTTTTGTATATAGATTTTTTTTTTAAATCCATTAAATACCGACATGGTCACTCTGCAACTAAACAAACAAAGCGCGAGCAGCTGCAACTGAATTTTGCATATAAAATTGATTCTTTAATAACTTCCATATTTTTCATTCGATCTCAACCAAATTTACAGGAGTCATTGAGAATATAATTATTATTATGCATACCAAAATTCAATGCTCTAGGTCTATTATTACGGCTTTTACAGTTTTTGGGGGGCGGAAAGGGGCGTGGCAAAAATCTAAAACAAACTTGATCTGCGTAAGACCTACACGAATACTGTCACCAAATTTGATATCTCTAGGTCATTCACACACTTAATGCGTCCATATGCACTGGGCACAAAAATTTTGATAAATAATTTAACGAATAACTTTTGTTCTACTTATCCGATCTGTAACAAAATTACAGGGTATATTAAGAGTGTCAAGCGCAGATGGGTTACCAAATTACACATCATTACACAAAGAACTTTTGGAGTTATGCGCGATTCACATAAAAAAAACTTGACTTTTTCTAGATTAATGCTTATTGTGGGCGAAGGGGGCGTGGCAAAATATACTTGATCTGCGTAGGGTATGAAGGAACCTTCTTGCCAAATTTGGTGTCTCTATGTCTTATAGTCTCTGAGATCCAGGTGTTCATACGGACAGACAGACGGACAGACGGACAGACGGACAGACTGACAGACGGACAGACGGACATGGCTATATCATCTCGGCTGTTGACGCTGATCAAGAATATATATACTTTATGGGGTCGGAGATGCCTCCTTCTGCCTGTTACATACATTTTCTGTTGGCACTAATTCATAATACCCTTCTACCCTATGGGTAGCGGGTATAAAAAGGGTACAGTCAAATTGTTGTCTACAAATGAAAGTGCCACCAAAACAATTAGAACCATTGTTAATATAGAATTAAAAGTTAACCACAATAAAAAAACCAATTACTGTATCAAAACCATATCATCGAGAAGGCCTTCATCGTGGATTAAGTGGGTGAGTAAAAAAATAAGTCGCGTCGAGTCTGCTTCCACAACTTGGTTGGCCAGTGTAACTACCGTTAACGTTGTCAGCAGCTCACGCGGACTTTCTATGTTTTGTGTTATCAATTGTTTTGTTTATTTTGAGCACTTTCGTGAATACAAATTTATGAATAATAATATAAAAAAAAAATAATAATAGAACTCTGTTTAAGTGATCAAGTGATCTTCGAATAAAAATGTTATAGAACATTGCTGTTTTCTTCAGGCACGAAAGCAAAGTTAAAGTTGTCCAATAAAAAAATATGAATAGAATGAAATTGTAAATAAGAAATGAAATCAAAATTTATCAGATATACCAAGTTGTACACCACCAAGTAAAAGAAGATAATCAGTAATTAAAACCAAATGCAGAATTGATGCACTTTAACAAAAAAAAATATATGTATAATAGCACACAGTATTATACAAGAATACAAAGTAAAATAATGAATCAAAATTTGAAAATATGTTAGTGATGAAATCTTATACTTGGAAATTTAAGCTATTCTATAATTTTCAACATGGATTATGTTGCTCTTTTTTTTTTGTTGTTTATTTAATTAAAATTTTTGAAATGGAAATGAATCGTTAACTTATTGTTATTTTTCTGTTGACATGGGAGCATAAGTAATGCATAAATAGGACGTTACGTTTGGGGTCTTCGACCAAAACTATTTGAAGACTATGGCAGGGAGGGTAATGAAAAAGGGGAGTGACCATCAACACCTTAGTTCTCCCCTTTGGCTTCACTACCCGTTTGCTATTTTCATTTTCTTGTCTTTCTGTTTTCTCTTTATTTGATTGCGTAACTTTTCTTTTTTTTTCCATTTTTTTTTTTTTTGGTTGTTGTGGCATTAAGGCTTTGTGCTTTGGCCATGTGTGGTTTTGCATGGGGATCATCTCATGGTTTAGTTTCAGCAGGGACACTATAATATAACATTTAGCATTAGAACAGCAGCACCAGCAACAACCCCCCCACATCCCGCTAGAGCTGGGAATTAATGGGTCCCGCTCCGCTGGTATGTTGCTGCTCGAAAGGCCTGAGCAAATACCCTGTATTTGCTAAAGTCAAAAGAAAATCAGGCAACCATGATGCTACACCTATGATAAACCCAAGACATTTAATTTCACGCATACAAAAATTAGATTTGCCAACATTAATGGTAAGATTAGCTTTACGCAAACTCAAAGCTATTTCTTGTAACAGAATAAGATGTGAATCAAAATCATCAGATAAAATAAGCAAATCATCTAGATATACAAAAACTCTCGTGTGCAAATGGGCAGGTATGACCTGGTCCATGAGTCTACACAGTGTCTGAGCTGCATTACACAGTCCAAATGGCATCATTTTATACTGATAAAGAGGACGATTTGATATGGTGAAGGCGGTGTATGGGCGTGACTCTTCGTCGAGTCTCTTCCTTATCTTATCCATAAGATCTAAATCGGTTTCACCTTCATCGAATCTTTCACAAAACTCCTTACAAAAGGTCTCCAAGTGAAACCCAAATTCACAGGAGTCATTGAGAATATAATTATTATTATGCATACCAAAATTCAATGCTCTAGGTCTAATATTACGGCTTTTACAGTTTTGGGGCGGAAAGGGGCGTGGCAAAAATCTAAAACAAACTTGATCTGCGTAAGACCTACACGAATACTGTCACCAAATTTGATATCTCTAGGTCATTCACACACTTAATGCGTCCATATGCACTGGGCACAAAAATTTTGATAAATAATTTAACGAATAACTTTTGTTCTACTTATCCGATCTGTAACAAAATTACAGGGTATATTAAGAGTGTCAAGCGCAGATGGGTTACCAAATTACACATCATTACACAAAGAACTTTTGGAGTTATACGCGATTTACATAAAAAAAACTTGACTTTTTCTAGATTAATGCTTATTGTGGGCGAAGGGGGCGTGGCATCCAACTTTTGAAATATACTTGATCTGCGTAGGGTATGAAGGAACCTTTTTGCCAAATTTGGTGTCTCTATGTCTTATAGTCTCTGAGATCCAGGTGTTCATACGGACAGACAGACGGACAGATGGACAGACTGACAGACGGACAGACGGACATGGCTATATCATCTCGGCTGTTGACGCTGATTAAGAATATATATACTTTATGGGGTCGGAGATGCCTCCTTCTGCCTGTTACATACATTTTCTGTTGGCACTAATTCATAATACCCTTCTACCCTATGGGTAGCGGGTATAAAAAGGGTACAGTCAAATTGTTGTCTACAAATGAAAGTGCCACCAAAACAATTAGAACCATTGTTAATATAGAATTAAAAGTTAACCACAATAAAAAAACCAATTACTGTATCAAAACCATATCATCGAGAAGGCCTTCATCGTGGATTAAGTGGGTCAGTAAAAAAATAAGTCGCGTCGAGTCTGCTTCCACAACTTGGTTGGCCAGTGTAACTACCGTTAACGTTGTCAGCAGCTCACGCGGACTTTCTATGTTTTGTGTTATCAATTGTTTTGTTTATTTTGAGCACTTTCGTGAATACAAATTTATGAATAATAATATAAAAAAAAAATAATAATAGAACTCTGTTTAAGTGATCAAGTGATCTTCGAATAAAAATGTTATAGAACATTGCTGTTTTCTTCAGGCACGAAAGCAAAGTTAAAGTTGTCCAATAAAAAAATATGAATAGAATGAAATTGTAAATAAGAAATGAAATCAAAATTTATCAGATATACCAAGTTGTACACCACCAAGTAAAAGAAGATAATCAGTAATTAAAACCAAATGCAGAATTGATGCACTTTAACAAAAAAAAATATATGTATAATAGCACACAGTATTATACAAGAATACAAAGTAAAATAATGAATCAAAATTTGAAAATATGTTAGTGATGAAATCTTATACTTGGAAATTTATTTGTTAAGCTATTCTATAATTTTCAACATGGATTACGTTGTTTATTTAATTAAAATTTTTGAAATGGAAATGAATCGTTAACTTATTGTTATTTTTCTGTTGACATGGGAGCATAAGTAATGCATAAATAGGACGTTACGTTTGGGGTCTTCGACCAAAACTATTTGAAGACTATGGCAGGGAGGGTAATGAAAAAGGGGAGTGACGATCAACACCTTAGTTCTCCCCTTTGGCTTCACTACCCGTTTGTTATTTTCATTTTCTTGTCTTTCTGTTTTCTCTTTATTTGATTGCGTAACTTTTCTTTTTTTTTCCATTTTTTTTTTTTTTGGTTGTTGTGGCATTAAGGCTTTGTGCTTTGGCCATGTGTGGTTTTGCATGGGGATCATCTCATGGTTTAGTTTCAGCAGGGACACTATAATATAACATTTAGCATTAGAACAGCAGCACCAGCAACAACCCCCCCCACATCCCGCTAGAGCTGGGAATTAATGGGTCCCGCTCCGCTGGTATGTTGCTGCTCGAAAGGCCTGAGCAAATACCCTGTATTTGCTAAAGTCAAAAGAAAATCAGGCAACCATGATGCTACACCTATGATAAACCCAAGACATTTAATTTCACGCATACAAAAATTAGATTTGCCAACATTAATGGTAAGATTAGCTTTACGCAAACTCAAAGCTATTTCTTGTAACAGAATAAGATGTGAATCAAAATCATCAGATAAAATAAGCAAATCATCTAGATATACAAAAACTCTCGTGTGCAAATGGGCAGGTATGACCTGGTCCATGAGTCTACACAGTGTCTGAGCTGCATTACACAGTCCAAATGGCATCATTTTATACTGATAGAGAGGACGATTTGATATGGTGAAGGCGGTGTATGGGCGTGACTCTTCGTCGAGTCTCTTCCTTATCTTATCCATAAGATCTAAATCGGTTTCACCTTCATCGAATCTTTCACAAAACTCCTTACAAAAGGTCTCCAAGTGAAACCCAAATTCACAGGAGTCATTGAGAATATAATTATTATTATGCATACCAAAATTCAATGCTCTAGGTCTAATATTACGGCTTTTACAGTTTTGGGGCGGAAAGTGGCGTGGCAAAAATCTAAAACAAACTTGATCTGCGTAAGACCTACACGAATACTGTCACCAAATTTGATATCTCTAGGTCATTCACACTCTTAATGCGTCCATATGCACTGGGCACAAAAATTTTGATAAATAATTTAACGAATAACTTTTGTTCTACTTATCCGATCTGTAACAAAATTACAGGGTATATTAAGAGTGTCAAGCGCAGATGGGTTACCAAATTACACATCATTACACAAAGAACTTTTGGAGTTATACGCGATTTACATAAAAAAAACTTGACTTTTTCTAGATTAATGCTTATTGTGGGCGAAGGGGGCGTGGCATCCAACTTTTGAAATATACTTGATCTGCGTAGGGTATGAAGGAACCTTTTTGCCAAATTTGGTGTCTCTATGTCTTATAGTCTCTGAGATCCAGGTGTTCATACGGACAGACAGACGGACAGATGGACAGACTGACAGACGGACAGACGGACATGGCTATATCATCTCGGCTGTTGACGCTGATTAAGAATATATATACTTTATGGGGTCGGAGATGCCTCCTTCTGCCTGTTACATACATTTTCTGTTGGCACTAATTCATAATACCCTTGTACCCTATGGGTAGCGGGTATAAAAAGGGTACAGTCAAATTGTTGTCTACAAATGAAAGTGCCACCAAAACAATTAGAACCATTGTTAATATAGAATTAAAAGTTAACCAGAATAAAAAAACCAATTACTGTATCAAAACCATATCATCGAGAAGGCCTTCATCGTGGATTAAGTGGGTCAGTAAAAAAATAAGTCGCGTCGAGTCTGCTTCCACAACTTGGTTGGCCAGTGTAACTACCGTTAACGTTGTCAGCAGCTCACGCGGACTTTCTATGTTTTGTGTTATCAATTGTTTTGTTTATTGTGAGCACTTTCGTGAATACAAATTTATGAATAATAATATAAAAAAAAAAATAATAATAGAACTCTGTTTAAGTGATCAAGTGATCTTCGAATAAAAATGTTATAGAACATTGCTGTTTTCTTCAGGCACGAAAGCAAAGTTAAAGTTGTCCAATAAAAAAATATGAAAAATAGAATGAAATTGTAAATAAGAAATGAAATCAAAATTTATCAGATATACCAAGTTGTACACCACCATGTAAAAGAAGATAATCAGTAATTAAAACCAAATGCAGAATTGATGCACTTTAACAAAAAAAATATATGTATAATAGCACACAGTATTATACAAGAATACAAAGTAAAATAATGAATCAAAATTTGAAAATATGTTAGTGATGAAATCTTATACTTGGAAATTTATTTGTTAAGCTATTCTATAATTTTCAACATGGATTATGTTGCTCTTTTTTTTTGTTGTTTATTTAATTAAAATTTTTGAAATGGAAATGAATCGTTAACTTATTGTTATTTTTCTGTTGACATGGGAGCATAAGTAATGCATAAATAGGACGTTACGTTTGGGGTCTTCGACCAAAACTATTTGAAGACTATGGCAGGGAGGGTAATGAAAAAGGGGAGTGACGATCAACACCTTAGTTCTCCCCCTTTGGCTTCACTACCCGTTTGCTATTTTCATTTTCTTGTCTTTCTGTTTTCTCTTTATTTGATTGCGTAACTTTTCTTTTTTTTTCCATTTTTTTTTTTTTGGTTGTTGTGGCATTAAGGCTTTGTGCTTTGGCCATGTGTGGTTTTGCATGGGGATCATCTCATGGTTTAGTTTCAGCAGGGACACTATAATATAACATTTAGCATTAGAACAGCAGCACCAGCAACAACCCCCCCACATCCCGCTAGAGCTGGGAATTAATGGGTCCCGCTCCGCTGGTATGTTGCTGCTCGAAAGGCCTGAGCAAATACCCTGTATTTGCTAAAGTCAAAAGAAAATCAGGCAACCATGATGCTACACCTATGATAAACCCAAGACATTTAATTTCACGCATACAAAAATTAGATTTGCCAACATTAATGGTAAGATTAGCTTTACGCAAACTCAAAGCTATTTCTTGTAACAGAATAAGATGTGAATCAAAATCATCAGATAAAATAAGCAAATCATCTAGATATACAAAAACTCTCGTGTGCAAATGGGCAGGTATGACCTGGTCCATGAGTCTACACAGTGTCTGAGCTGCATTACACAGTCCAAATGGCATCATTTTATACTGATAAAGAGGACGATTTGATATGGTGAAGGCGGTGTATGGGCGTGACTCTTCGTCGAGTCTCTTCCTTATCTTATCCATAAGATCTAAATCGGTTTCACCTTCATCGAATCTTTCACAAAACTCCTTACAAAAGGTCTCCAAGTGAAACCCAAATTCACAGGAGTCATTGAGAATATAATTATTATTATGCATACCAAAATTCAATGGTCTAGGTCTAATATTACGGCTTTTACAGTTTTTGGGGCGGAAAGGGGCGTGGCAAAAATCTAAAACAAACTTGATCTGCGTAAGACCTACACGAATACTGTCACCAAATTTGATATCTCTAGGTCATTCACACACTTAATGCGTCCATATGCACTGGGCACAAAAATTTTGATAAATAATTTAACGAATAACTTTTGTTCTACTTATCCGATCTGTAACAAAATTACAGGGTATATTAAGAGTGTCAAGCGCAGATGGGTTACCAAATTACACATCATTACACAAAGAACTTTTGGAGTTATACGCGATTTACATAAAAAAAACTTGACTTTTTCTAGATTAATGCTTATTGTGGGCGAAGGGGGCGTGGCATCCAACTTTTGAAATATACTTGATCTGCGTAGGGTATGAAGGAACCTTTTTGCCAAATTTGGTGTCTCTATGTCTTATAGTCTCTGAGATCCAGGTGTTCATACGGACAGACCGACGGACAGATGGACAGACTGACAGACGGACAGACGGACATGGCTATATCATCTCGGCTGTTGACGCTGATTAAGAATATATATACTTTATGGGGTCGGAGATGCCTCCTTCTGCCTGTTACATACATTTTCTGTTGGCACTAATTCATAATACCCTGGTACCCTATGGGTAGCGGGTATAAAAATTATAATGAATGCATGGGCAGTTACAATTACGTTATAAATTTGATCATCTCCAATTAAAGCTCCAGGGTGACCTAATTCAGCTCGAATTAAAATTCTTAGAGATGTTCCAACTATTCCGGCTCATACTCCAAAAATAAAATATAAAGTTCCAATATCTTTATGATTTGTTAAAAATAACCATTGTCGCGATTAGATTAAGTGGCTGAAATTTGGGCAATAGATTGTAAATCTATTTATAAGAATTATTCTTCTTAATCAATCAATGGTCTTATAGTCAATAATGATATCAAACTGCAATTTTGAAGGAGTAAAATTTTACTAAGGCTTAAAGGAATTCCTATATTTATAGCTTTGAAGGCTATTAGTTTGTTTAACTTAAAGCCTTACAGTATAGCATAAAATATTGAAATAAAAAATAATCCAAAAATAGAAAAAAATCTTAAAATTAAATATAAATTTATATTTAATTTATTAAATTGAAAACTTGAAATTCAATTAATTTCACAATAATTTAATATAAATGCAGAATAACAAATTCGTAGATAGAAAAATAATGTAATTAAAGTTGATATTATTAAAATAATTAAAAGAAAATATTGATTTCTAAAAGTTAGTTGTTGGATAACAATTCATTTTGGTAAAAATCCAATAAATGGTGGCAAACCTCCTAATGATAAAAAATTTATAAATAAAGTAAATTTTAAAATTTTTCTATTAAAAAATCATCTAAATAGTTGATTTATATGAAATAAATTAAAAATATGAAATATAAATCTTAAAGTAACTGATAAAAATGAATAAAATAAAAAATAAATTATTCAAGAAGATTCATTAATTATAATAGCTCTAAATATTCATCCTAAATGATTAATGGAAGAAAAAGCTATTAATTTTCGCAAAGAAGTTTGATTTAAACCTCCTAATGCTCCTACAATTACAGATAAAATGATTCTAATAATTAAAATTTCTTTTAGATTTAAATAAGAAATTAATATTAAAGGGGCAATTTTTTGTCATGTTATTAATAATAGTGCATTTAATCAATTTAAACCGTCTATTAAGTTAGGGAATCAAAAATGAAAAGGGGCAGCTCCTCTTTTTATTAATAAAGTTGATAAAAGAATTGTAGAAATAAAAGATTCTCTTATTTCTGAATTTATAAAATTTTTTAATATTAAAAGAATAACTGCAAATAATAAAACAGTTGAAGCTAAAGCTTGAGTCAAAAAATACTTTAAAGAAGCTTCTGTAGATTTTAAATTATTTCTATCTCTTATAAGGGGGATAAAAGATAGTAAGTTAATTTCTAAGCCTATTCAAGCACCGAGTCAAGAATTAGATGTTACAGTAATTAATGTTCCTGTTACTATTATTATTAAAAACAAAATTTTTGAAGAATTATTAAAAATTAAAAAGAAAAGGATTATAACCTTTATAAGTGGGGTATGAACCCAATAGCTTAGTTAGCTTATCTTTTTATCAATAAAAATAGTATAATAATAATATGTTTATATATTTTGGTGTATGATGCACAAAAGTTTTTGATACTTTTAGAAATAGTTTAATCCTATTAAATATAAAGTCTTTATAAAAAAAACAAGAAAACTTAATAATGAATGCAGGCGACCTGCATAATTTACCCTATCAAGGTAATCCTTTTGTCAGGCAATTCATTTTTTGTAAGAAACCGTGCCAATTTTTTTTTTTTTTTATAACATATTTTTTAAAAATAAGCAAAAAAAAAAATAATTTATTTTAATTTTAATATTACATTTTAGTATTTTTTTTATTATTAGTATTTTTTTAAGAGTAATTAAAATTTTCTATATAGATATCTATATATTCCCTAAAAACCCAACTTATTATAAATATATAAATATATAATAATTTATAAATATATTATATATCTATGTATCCCAAAGAATCATTAGATAAATCTTTATATATAGATTTTTTTTTACAAAATTTGAACCGATTTTTGAATTGTAGAATTTTTTGTTTAAATTAATAGTAATATTTAAATATATTAAACATTTATATATATATATATTATCTATTAATTTAGAACTTAGTATACTAAAATTTTTTTTTAAAAAAAAAAAAAAAAATTAAAAGGTTTTTTAATATTAAAAAAATTATTATAATTTTTTTTACTTATTTAAATAATTTTGTTTTTATTTATTATAAAAAAATTTTTTAATTTATTTAATTTTTTTAACTTATTTAAATTATTATATTTAAAATTAATTTTTATTTTTTTTAGTTTTTTAAAAATTTTTTATGTTTAAAGTATTAATAATTAAATTTTTAAATTAATTTTATTGGAAAATTTTAAAAGAAATTTAATTGATTAAGGGGATACTAAACTAATCTTCAGATTTAGTAATTAATAAAAAATATTTAAATAACATAATTTTTTTAAAATTTATTTATTAAAATTAATTATTTTAAAATAAAAATAATTAAAATTTTTAAAATTAATTAAATTTAAAATAGATTTTAAAGTTTTATTTTGGCTTAATAATTTGTTATTAGTTTGATTTATATGTAAATTTTTGTGTGAATTTATAATAATTTTAAAAATTTTATTAAATTTATAGCCGCAGTAATTAATTTTATTAATTAAAGAAATTTAGAAATAGCAATATTAAAGAGTATAGATAAAATTGGTGCCAGCAATCGCGGTTATACCAATTATACAAATGAATTTTTTAGTAAAAGTTAAATTGATTTAAATGTATATAAAATTAAATTTATTAAGTGAAATTTTAAATTTAAATTTTTTATTAAATTAATAATTGAAACTTAAAAATTTTAATTAAAAACTAGGATTAGATACCCTATTATTTAAAATGTAATTATAAGTACTTAAGTAGTAGTAGTTATGTTCTTGAAACTTAAAAAATTTGGCGGTATTTTAGTCTATCCAGAGGAACCTGTTTTGTAATCGATAATCCACGATGGACCTTACTTAATTTTGTAATCAGTTTATATACCGTCGTTATCAGAATATTTTATAAGAATAAAAATATTCAATAATTTTAATAAAAATTTATATCAGATCAAGGTGTAGCTTATAATTAAGTAATAATGGGTTACAATAAATTTATTTAAACGGATAAAATTATGAAAAAATTTTTGAAGGTGGATTTGGTAGTAAAATTATAAAGATTAATAATTTGATTTTAGCTCTAAAATATGTACACATCGCCCGTCGCTCTTATTATTAAGGTAAGATAAGTCGTAACATAGTAGATGTACTGGAAAGTGTATCTAGAATGACAATTTAAAGCTTATTAAGTAAAGCATTTCATTTACATTGAAAAGATTTTTGTGCAAATCAATATAAATTGATTAAATTATATTTATTAATTTTAGAATTTTTAAATTTTAGTATTAAAAATAATTATAAAATTAATTGTTTTAGTATTTTTTAAAGAAAAAATAAATTTAATAATAGTTTAATAGTATTGTAAAAGAAAATTGAAATATTTTGAAAAATTTTTATTTTAAAAGAAAATTTAATTTATTGTACCTTGTGTATCAGTGTTTATTAAATAAAAAATATTTATATATTTTTCTCGATTTTAAAAGAGTTAATATAATATAAAAGTTAATGTGATAAAATTATTTTAAATATTATATTAGAAATGAAATGTTATTCGTTTTTAAAGGTATCTAGTTTTTCAAGAAATGAATTTAATTCAGAAATTATAAATTTATTTAAAAAATTTTTTAATTAAATATTTTATAATTTTAATATTTAATGAAACAAGCTATTAAATAAATTTTTTAAAATAATAAATAAATTTAATAAATATATGCTTAGAATTAGCAATTGTTAATAATTATGTTATAATTTATTTTATACAATAAATTATTTATTAGATTTTAAATTTTTATTGAAATATTATAATTTTAACAAGTAAGAAAGCTACAGTCGAGAGTGCTCGACCGTATGATACCCGCAACCCATTTCGATAGAATACAAAAAGATTAAATGATATTTTAACACAAAAAATATACCACAGAACATACTGAAATTTGTTTTTTTGTATATACATATTTTCTTTTAAATCCATTCAATACCGACATGGTCACTCTGTCAACTAAACAAACAAAGCGCGAGCAGCTGCAACTGAATTTTGCATATAAAATTGATTCTTTAATAACTTTCTCGTTTTTTATTCGATTTCAACCAAATTCACAGGAGTCATTCAGACTATCATTGTTATATAACCATTGTTATACCAAAATTCAATGCTCTAGGTTTATTATTACGGCTTTTACAGTTTTTGGGGGTGGAAAGGGGCGTGGCAAAAATCTAAAACAAACTTGATCTGCGTAAGACCTACACGAATACTGTCACCAAATTTGATATCTCTAGGTCCTTCACACACTTAATACGTCCATATGCACTGGGCACAAAAATTTTGATAAATAATTTAACGAATAACTTTTGTTCTACTTATCCGATTTGTACCAAAATTACAGGGTATATTAAGAGTGTCAAGATGGGTTACCAAATTACACATCATTACACAAAGAACTTTTGGAGTTATACGCGATTTACATAAAAAATACTTGACTTTTTCTAGATTAATGCTTATTGTGGGCGAAGGGGGCGTGGCATCCAATTTTTGAAATAAACTTGATCTGCGTAGGGTATGAAGGAACCTTTTTGCCAAATTTGGTGTCTCTATGTCTTATAGTCTCTGAGATCCAGGTGTTCATACGGACAGACAGACGGACAGACAGACGGACAGACGGACAGACAGACATGGCAATATCGTCTCGGCTGTTGACACTGATCAAGAATATATATACTTTATGGGGTCGGAGATGCCTCCTTCTGCCTGTTAAATACATTTTCTGTTGGCACTAAGTCATAATACCCTTCTACCCTATGGGTAGCGGGTATAATGATGCCATTTAGACTGTATAATGCAGCTCTGACACTGTGTAGACTCATGGACCAGGTCATACCTGCCCATTTGCGCAAGAGGGTTTTTATATATCTAGACGATTTGCTTATTATAGAATCAATTTTATATGCAAAATTCACTTCCAGCTGCCCGCGCTTTGTTTGTTTAGTTGACAGTATGACCATAACGGTGTTGTAGATTTTTACCCGCTATTTTCAAATATATATAAAAAACAAGTTTTAGTATATTCGGTATATTTTTTGTTAAAATATCATTTAAGTTTTTTGTTTTCTCTCGAAATGGGTTGCGGGTATCATACGGTCGAGCACTCTCGACTGTAGCTTTCTTACTTGTTTTATCTGATGATTTTGATTCACATCTTATTCTGTTACAAGAAATAGCTTTGTGTTTGCATAAAGCTAATCTTACCAATAATGTTGGCAAATCTAAATTTTGTATGCGTGAAATTAAATATCTTAGGTTTATCATAGGCCAAGGTAGTATAATGACTGATCCCTATAAAATTATTTCTATCACGGATTTCCCAGTCCTTTAGGTCTAACTGTATGGTGTCGACGTTTTGTCGACAATTACGCCACAGTTAGTTTTCCACTGACCGAGTTACTGAAAGGGAAAAAATCTATCAGTTGGAATGAGGAAGCCGACAAAGCTTTCAACTCGCTTAAGTAATGTTTAACAGTACCACCGATATTAATAACCCCTGAATTTTCCTAACAGTTTATTCTTTTGTGTGACGTTAGTTCATATGGAATTGGTTGTGTTTTAGCACAAGAACGCGATGGTATTGAGTTACCCATAGCATTCATGTCTGAAAATGGGTACACCTTTGTCGTCGGACAGACCCTTCCAGAAGTTATATATCGATTTATTGGGCCTATATCCGAGAAAGAAGACAGGAAACATAGGATTGCTTATCATAGTAGATCATAATACTAAATTCTACTTTCTTTGTCCGCTCAAAAAGTTTACAGCGCCTTAAATCTGTCAATATTTAGAAAATAACATATTTGATACCTTTATAGTTCCTGAAGTTATCTTAACGAATAACGGCTCCCAGTTTAAATCCAGCTTGTTTGAAACATTTTTAACCAGGCTTGGTATAACTCAGCGGTGAAAGATGTCTTAGTTAAAGCACTACCTTAATAAAAATATACTATATATACATATATATATCTTCTCTTGGAATTAATCCAGAGTATGACGTAGGTCAGTCGTAAACCACGTGTGCGCTGATGGAAACCACATAGACGAAATAAGTAGAACGAAAATGAATTAGAACTTGCCATTTGATGCAACAACAATTGAGTGAATTAATATTTTGATTTTGTTTTGATCGAACTCATCTAGTTACAGTTACTGATAAGAAAACTTACTTGCTAACTTACATTTTTTTATTATCTTTAAATTGTAATAATACCTAAAATATAAATTTTTGAAGCATATACCTGTGGTCATGTAATTAGAAATATGTAATTTTTGGCGCATTTATATTTATTGAATGTATCTTCCTATATATAGCAACACATAAAAACAAAGTTACGGCAATATCTTCGTCATGGTACCACGACAGTAAGAATGCAACAACAGAGTAAGTCAGTATAATATATAATTGATACGTACAATTGGTGAATATACATTCTAAATATATGTCGGAGATGGATTGATTACTTGAATTGTGTGCCCAGGCGAAGTAGCTTGTGTTGGAAAAGGTGATATCCTTTTGAGTTACATAACACTAAAAAGAGTGGGACGACAACATACGTTGTCGTCAGTGTTGCCCAGTGTTAGGTTGAGTGTGTTGGAAAAATACCTGAACTGTCACGTGGGGCAGCTAAATTAATCTTTTGTATCTTGACGCGCACACTGGGACTCGCTCCGCACCGTTTTTAGTAAGAAAATGACTGAGAATATTAATACCGAAGAGTCGATTCGACATCAGAAGTGGGATCTGACTCGCGGCCTTCAGTTCTTCCGGAGACCTAACGGGCTAAAACTACGGAACTAAAAAGTTATCAGTGTGGAAAACCAGGTCATAGAAAGTAAGACTGTAGATCTGGACTAGGATTTCAGTTTTCATCAACTGGAAAGGAGCGCCGTTCTGGACAGCCTCATCATGGAAGGACAAATGTAACTTGTTACAGATGCCAGGAGCCGGGACACATTGCCACTAATTGCCCCAAAAAAAGTGCAGAATACTGGATTGGGATTAAGATCGGCAAAGAGAGTGGAGTTGTGCACTATGGCGGAGCCTAAATCGAGCATGCTGAATCATGGTGGGAGATTTCCAATAACATTTGATTCGAGAGCTGAGTGTTCATTAATTAAAGAAAGCATTTATAATAAGTTAGTTGGTAAGAGGATTCATAGCGTTTTCTCGTTAAAGGGGATAGGTAATGCGAATACTTAAAGCACAGTACAAGTTGAAGCAAACATCATGATTGATGGTAATTCTTTAGTAATTTTGTTTCACATAGTACCAGACGAATGTATGACAAATAATATTGTAATTGGCAGAGAGATATTGGATCAAGGGTTTACAGTTGAAGTGTCTTATGATAATTTTAAGATTGTTCCAACTAAAGTTGTGAATGTTTGTGAAACCGTTCAACCTATTAATTTTGATAACATTGAAACTAAAGTGGTCGGAAATGAAAAAGAAATGTTAATATCATTACTAAAGCAACATTCAAAATCGTTTACTGAAGGCACTCCGGAAACCCGTGTGAATACTGAAGAAATGCGTATTCGGTTGATTGAATCGACTAAGACTGTGCAAAGGCGACCATATAGATTTAGTCCATGCGAAAGGGAACTAGTGCGTGTTAAAATTAAAGAATTAATCGAGTATAAAGTCAGACCTAGTAGTTCACCCTTTGCTATTCCTGCATTATTGGTTAAGAAGAAAAATGGTTCAGCAAGACTTTGCGTCGACTATAGAGAATTGAATAAAAATACGGTAGCGGATAAGTTTCCATTACCGCTGATCTCAGATCAAATAGCTAGGCTTAGGGGAGCTTATTATTTCTCTTCTCTTGACATGGCTTGTGGCTATTACCAGATTTTAATGCACCCTGAATCAATCGAATATACAGCATTTGTTACTCCTGATGGGCAGTATGAATTTCTTTCGATGCCCTTTGGTTTAAAGAACGCACCCTCAGTGTTTCAAAGAGCTGTATTTAAAGCAGTTGGCAGTTTGGCTCATTCGTTTGTAATCGTCTATATGGATGATATATTAAGTGTTTCAGAAACAAAGGAGGAAGCGTATGAGCGGTTGCGACTGGTATTAGACTTTATAGTGAAGGCAGGATTCTCATTTCGGTACCTTGGCTATGAGATAAAAGCGGGGGAAATACGTCCAAATTCAAACAAAATAGAATCGCTAGTGGCGTTGCCTCCACCGAAATCAGTTGCAACTCTCAGACAATTTATTGAGTTAGCATCATATTTGCGTCAATTCATTGCGGGGTTTTCACAATTGATGAAGCCATTATATGTTCTCACATCAGAAAAGAATAGTTTTAATTGGCAAGTGCTCACGACCACTGGGTTTGGTACCGATTTGTGACTAGGAAAGTGAGGTTGATTTAAATAAATAAAGATCAGAAGCTATAAAGAATATGGAAAGCGCAGCCGAATATGACAAAACAAGATTTGACAAAAACAAAGCTAAAATTGTCAAGTTTACTGAAGGAGATTATGTCCTTCTCAAGGATAGCGAGCGACTGCAAACTAAGTTAGATCCGAAATTTCGTAGACCTTTCGTTGTAACAGAAGTGTTAGGCGGTGATCGAATGAATGAAACAGTTGAAACAGACTGTAGTGGCTGGTGTGGCACTAGCGTGTGTTGAAGTCCAGTGTGGCACTGGCAAATGAATAAAACAGTTGAAATAGACTGTAGTGGCTAGTGTGGCATTAGCGTGTGGTGAAACCAGTGTGGCACTGGTGAGTCGTAATGTCGATGCTAAGCGGCGGTACCTGGCCCGGAGGTTAAGAAAACTTTTGTACAAAGATGTTAGAAATGAGGAAGTATTATACTTCGTAATAATAGAACTAAAAATTGTAACTACGAGTAAGCAAATTTTGTTAAATAAATTTAAAAAAAAAAAAAAAGGAAAATGTCGTTATCGTTCCTCCTTTGTATTACACGAGGACGTGAAAGTTGTCAGTATGGCCGTAGTGGAGAAAGACTTTTTATCTTTTGTGGTACATGCAAATTAGTAAGTGGTCAGAATTACCAAGTTGGAGAAAGTCATCTCCTTTGAATTACACGAGGACGTGTAAGTTGTCAGTATGGCCGTGTCGGAGATGGATTGATTACTTGAATTGTGTGCCCAGGCGAAGTAGCTTGTGTTGGAAAAGGTGATATCCTTTTGAGTTACATAACACTAAAAAGAGTGGGACGACAACATACGTTGTCGTCAGTGTTGCCCAGTGTTAGGTTGAGTGTGTTGGAAAAATACCTGAACTGTCACGTGGGGCAGCTAAATTAATCTTTTGTATCTTGACGCGCACACTGGGACTCGCTCCGCACCGTTTTTAGTAAGAAAATGACTGAGAATATTAATACCGAAGAGTCGATTCGGTAGATATGGATGATTATTCGACATCAGAAGTGGGATCTGACTCGCGGCCTTCAGTTCTTCCGGAGACCTAACGGGCTAAAACTACGGAACTAAAAAGTTATCAGTGTGGAAAACCAGGTCATAGAAAGTAAGACTGTAGATCTGGACTAGGATTTCAGTTTTCATCAACTGGAAAGGAGCGCCGTTCTGGACAGCCTCATCATGGAAGGACAAATGTAACTTGTTACAGATGCCAGGAGCCGGGACACATTGCCACTAATTGCCCCAAAAAAAGTGCAGAATACTGGATTGGGATTAAGATCGGCAAAGAGAGTGGAGTTGTGCACTATGGCGGAGCCTAAATCGAGCATGCTGAATCATGGTGAGAGATTTCCAATAACATTTGATTCGAGAGCTGAGTGTACATTAATTAAAGAAAGCATTTATAATAAGTTAGTTGGTAAGAGGATTCATAGCGTTTTCTCGTTAAAGGGAATAGGTAATGCGAATACTTACAGCACAGTACAAGTTGAAGCAAACATCATGATTGATGGTAATTCTTTAGTAATTTTGTTTCACATAGTACCAGACGAATGTATGACAAATAATATTGTAATTGGCAGAGAGATATTGGATCAAGGGTTTACAGTTGAAGTGTCTTATGATAATTTTAAGATTGTTCCAACTAAAGTTGTGAATGTTTGTGAAACCGTTCAACCTATTAATTTTGATAACATTGAAACTAAAGTGGTCGGAAATGAAAAAGAAATGTTAATATCATTACTAAAGCAACATTCAAAATCGTTTACTGAAGGCACTCCGGAAACCCGTGTGAATACTGAAGAAATGCGTATTCGGTTGATTGAATCGACTAAGACTGTGCAAAGGCGACCATATAGATTTAGTCCATGCGAAAGGGAACTAGTGCGTGTTAAAATTAAAGAATTAATCGAGTATAAAGTCAGACCTAGTAGTTCACCCTTTGCTATTCCTGCATTATTGGTTAAGAAGAAAAATGGTTCAGCAAGACTTTGCGTCGACTATAGAGAATTGAATAAAAATACGGTAGCGGATAAGTTTCCATTACCGCTGATCTCAGATCAAATAGCTAGGCTTAGGGGAGCTTATTATTTCTCTTCTCTTGACATGGCTTGTGGCTATTACCAGATTTTAATGCACCCTGAATCAATCGAATATACAGCATTTGTTACTCCTGATGGGCAGTATGAATTTCTTTCGATGCCCTTTGGTTTAAAGAACGCACCCTCAGTGTTTCAAAGAGCTGTATTTAAAGCAGTTGGCAGTTTGGCTCATTCGTTTGTAATCGTCTATATGGATGATATATTAAGTGTTTCAGAAACAAAGGAGGAAGCGTATGAGCGGTTGCGACTGGTATTAGACTTTATAGTGAAGGCAGGATTCTCATTTCGGTACCTTGGCTATGAGATAAAAGCGGGGGAAATACGTCCAAATTCAAACAAAATAGAATCGCTAGTGGCGTTGCCTCCACCGAAATCAGTTGCAACTCTCAGACAATTTATTGAGTTAGCATCATATTTGCGTCAATTCATTGCGGGGTTTTCACAATTGATGAAGCCATTATATGTTCTCACATCAGAAAAGAATAGTTTTAATTGGCAAGTGCTCACGACCACTGGGTTTGGTACCGATTTGTGACGAGGAAAGTGAGGTTGATTTAAATAAATAAAGATCAGAAGCTATAAAGAATATGGAAAGCGCAGCCGAATATGACAAAACAAGATTTGACAAAAACAAAGCTAAAATTGTCAAGTTTACTGAAGGAGATTATGTCCTTCTCAAGGATAGCGAGCGACTGCAAACTAAGTTAGATCCGAAATTTCGTAGACCTTTCGTTGTAACAGAAGTGTTAGGCGGTGATCGAATGAATGAAACAGTTGAAACAGACTGTAGTGGCTGGTGTGGCACTAGCGTGTGTTGAAGTCCAGTGTGGCACTGGCAAATGAATAAAACAGTTGAAATAGACTGTAGTGGCTAGTGTGGCATTAGCGTGTGGTGAAACCAGTGTGGCACTGGTGAGTCGTAATGTCGATGCTAAGCGGCGGTACCTGGCCCGGAGGTTAAGAAAACTTTTGTACAAAGATGTTAGAAATGAGGAAGTATTATACTTCGTAATAATAGAACTAAAAATTGTAACTACGAGTAAGCAAATTTTGTTAAATAAATTTAAAAAAAAAAAAAAGGAAAATGTCGTTAACGTTCCTCCTTTGAATTACACGAGGACGTGAAAGTTGTCAGTATGGCCGTAGTGGAGAAAGACTTTTTATCTTTTGTGGTACATGCAAATTTGTAAGTGGTCAGAATTACCAAGTTGGAGAAAGTCATCTCCTTTGAATTACACGAGGACGTGTAAGTTGTCAGTATGGCCGTGTCGGAGATGGATTGATTACTTGAATTGTGTGCCCAGGCGAAGTAGCTTGTGTTGGAAAAGGTGATATCCTTTTGAGTTACATAACACTAAAAAGAGTGGGACGACAACATACGTTGTCGTCAGTGTTGCCCAGTGTTAGGTTGAGTGTGTTGGAAAAATACCTGAACTGTCACGTGGGGCAGCTAAATTAATCTTTTGTATCTTGACGCGCACACTGGGACTCGCTCCGCTCCGTTTTTAGTAAGAAAATGACTGAGAATATTAATACCGAAGAGTCGATTCGGTACGATATGGATGATTTATTTATTTGAAGCATATACCTGTGGTCATGTAATTAGAAATATGTAATTTTTGGCGCATTTATATTTATTGAATGTATCTTCCTATATATAGCAACACATAAAAACAAAGTTACGGCAATATCTTCGTCATGGTACCACGACAGTAAGAATGCAACAACAGAGTAAGTCAGTATAATATATAATTGATTAGAGGTATATTAATCCTTTATATTAGGGGTTACCAAAATCTATATAACAGTTACCTTGGTCGGGAGGGTAGAGACGAGGGACATACTATCCAATAATCCAAAATTGGATTAAAGAAAGCCTCCGATATAGCGTGTGTCGGCGCAAACAAATCCGTTTTATTATCCATTTGTTTAGCTTATTTTAAGCCTTATTTTATTTAGAATCAGTCCGCGTATTAAATATTCGTGTGTGTTAGCGTTACCGTGTAATCGAGTAAGGAAGGACCCCGACCAATTCGATGAGCTAGAACTGAGCACCGCAAGAATACGCACCCCACCAAGCTCGATTGGAGACTATGTACGTCTGGTACACTACATCAGGTCAAAATCTATGGTCCTATTGTGTCCGATGGTGTTACGGACACCGTGCGTGAAGTGTTACTTATGAGCCCAAGTCACCCTGACCAAGAAGGTACTCCAAGTAGTATATTGATAACAAACAAGTAAGAAAGCTACAGTCGAGAGTGCTCGACCGTATGATACCGGCAACCCAATTCGAGAGAAAACAAAAAACATAAATGATATTTTAACAAAAAATATACCAAATATACTAAAGCTTGTTTTTTTGTATATATTTGAAAAACGCGGGTAAAAATCCACAACACCGTTATGGTCACACTGTCAACTAAACAAACAAAGCGCGGGCATCTGCAAGTGAATTTTGCATATAAAATTGATTCTTTAATAACTTCCTTGTATTTCATTCAATATCAACCAAATTCACAGGAATGATTGAAAATATATTTATTATTATGCATACCAAATGCTCTAGGTCTATTATTACGGCTTTTACAGGCTTTTGGGGGCGGAAAGGGGCGTGGCATCCAACTTTTGAAATAAACTTGATCTGCGTAGGACCTATAGGAGTACTGTCCCTAAATTTGGTAGCTCTAGCTCTTATAGTCTCTGAGATCTAGGTGTTCATACAGACGGACAGACTGACAGACTGACAGACTGACAGACGGACAGACGGACATGGCTATATCGTCTCGGCTGTTGACGCTGATCAAGAATATATATTTTTTATGGGGTCGGACGTGGCCTCCTTCTGCTTGTTACATACATTTTCTGTTGGCACTAAGTTATAATACCCTTTATGGGTAGCGGGTATAAAATTAAGAAATAATGATAAAATTAGTATATTTATAATGTATAATAAATAAAAATGATAAGTTGAAATAAAGAATTCGGCAAAAATAATGTTCGCCTGTTTAACAAAAACATGTCTTTTTGAAATAAGTTTAAAATCTAACCTGCCCACTGAAATTTTTAAATGGCCGCAGTATTCTAACTGTGCAAAGGTAGCATAATCATTAGTCTTTTAATTGAAGGCTAGAATGAATGGTTGGACGAGATATTACCTGTTTCATTTTAAAATCTTATTAGAATTTTATTTTTTAGTCAAAAAGCTAAGATAAAATTAAAAGACGAGGAGACCCTATAAATCTTTATATATAATTTATTTTTATTATAAAGATTAATTTTGTTTAAATAAATTTAAATATTTTATTGGGGTGACATTAAAATTTAAAAAACTTTTAATTTTTAAAACCATTAATTTATGAATAGTTGATCCAATAATATTGATTAAAAATTTAAGTTACTTTAGGGATAACAGCGTAATTTTTTTGGAGAGTTCATATCGATAAAAAAGATTGCGACCTCGATGTTGGATTAAGATATATTTTTGGGTTTAGCCGTTCAAATTTTAAGTCTGTTCGACTTTTAAATTCTTACATGATCTGAGTTCAAACCGGCGTAAGCCAGGTTGGTTTCTATCTTTAATAAATTATAATATTTTAGACCGAAAGGACCAAATATTAAAATAATTATATTTTAAAAAAGAATATTATTAATTTAAATAAACTATTTTGGCAGATTAGTGCAATAAATTTAAAATTTATTTATGTAAATTTTTTTACAAATAGTACTTGTTTTATATAGAATTAATTGTCTTTAATTGGAAGTTTATTATTAATTATTTGTGTTTTAGTAAGAGTTGCGTTTTTAACTTTATTAGAACGAAAAATTTTAGGTTATATTCATATTCGTAAAGGACCAAATAAAGTTGGGATTATAGGAATTCCCCAACCTTTTTGTAATGCGATTAAATTATTTACAAAAGATCAAATTTATCCGTTATTATCAAATTATTTAAGATATTATATTTCACCTATTTTATCATTGTTTTTATCATTAGTAGTTTGAATATGTATACCTTTTTTTGTAAAATTATATTCATTTAATTTAGGAGGTTTATTTTTTTTGTGTTGTACAAGATTAGGAGTTTATACCGTTATAGTAGCGGGTTGATCTTCAAATTCAAATTATGCTTTATTAGGAGGTTTACGAGCTGTTACTCAAACAATTTCTTATGAAGTTAGTTTGGCATTAATTTTATTATCTTTTGTTTTTTTAATTGGTAGATATAATTTTTTATATTTTTATTATTATCAAATTTATATTTGATTTTTAATTATTTTATTTCCTATGGCTTTAGTATGATTAACAATTTCTTTAGCTAAAACTAATCGAACTCCATTTGATTTTGCTGAAGGAGAATCTGAATTAGTTTCAGGATTTAATGTTAAATATAGAAGAGCAGGTTTTGCTTTAATTTTTTTAGCAGAATATGCAAGAATTTTATTTATAAGTATATTGTGTTGTGTAATTTTTTTAGGAAGAGATGTTTTTAGTTTATTTTTTTATTTAAAGCTTATATTTATTTTTTTTGTTTTTATTTGAGTTCGAGGGACATTACCTCGGTTTCGTTATGATAAACTAATGTATTTAGCTTGAAAATGTTTTTTGCAATTTTCTTTAAATTATTTACTGTTTTTTATTAGGTTTAAAATTTTATTATTTTCTTTTTTATTATGAATTATTTTTAGTAATGTTAATAGAAAATTATTTTCTATCTTATGTTTTCAAAACATATGCTTATTTAAGCTCATCAACTTATTTTAGTTTAATAAATTATCTCATCATTTATTAACAAGCGGGTTAATTAAATAATATAAAAAATAAACTACAGTTAAAATTTGGCCAATTAAAACATAAGGTTCTTCTACGGGTCGAGCTCCAATTCAAGTTAATAAAATTACTGTAACTACTATAATTCAATATAAGATTTGATTATTTGGATAAAATTGATTACCTCGGAATTTACTTAAATTATAAAAAGGTAGAATTATTAAAATTGCAATAGATAAAACTAAAGCAATCACTCCTCGTAATTTATTAGGAATTGAACGGAGAATTGCGTTAGCAAATAAAAAGTATCATTCGGGTTGAATATGAGCAGGAGTAACAAGAGGATTAGCTGGGATAAAATGATCAGGGTCTCCTAATAAATAAGGATTAATTAAAACTAATGTAATTAAAAAAATATTATTACAACAAATCCAACAATATCCTTATATGTAAAATAGGGATGGAAAGGAATTTTATCAATATTAGAATTTAATGCTATAGGGTTATTTGATCCTGTTTGATGTAAAAAAAGTATATGAATTATAGTTATTGCTAAGACAAATAATGGAAGAATAAAATGAAATGTAAAAAATTGTGTAAGAGTTGCGTTATCAACAGCAAATCCTCCTTATACCCATTGAACTAAATCAAGCGCTAAATATGGGATTGCTGAAAGTAAAAATAATAACTGTAGCTTCTCAGAATGATATTTGACCTCAAGGTAGCACATATCCTATAAATGCAGCTCCTATTACTTAAAATAAAATAATTACTCCTACAAGTCAAGTAGGGGTAAATAAGTAAGATCCGTAATATATTCCTCGCCCTACATGTAGGTAAATACAAATAAAAAACAAGTAAGAAAGCTACAGTCGAGAGTGCTCGACCGTATGATACCCGCAACCCATTTCGAGAGAAAACAAAAAACATAAATGATATTTTAACAAAAAATATACCAAATATACTAAAGCTTGTTTTTTTGTATATATTTGAAAAACGCGGGTAAAAATCCACAACACCGTTATGGTCATACTGTCAACTAAACAAACAAAGCGCGGGCAGCTGCAAGTGAATTTTGCATATAAAATTGATTCTTTAATAACTTCCTTGTTTTTCATTCGATCTCAACCAAATTCCCAGGAATCATTGAGAATATAATTATTATTATGCACACAAAAATTCAATGCTCTAGGTCTATTATTACGGCTTTTACAGTTTTTGGGGGCGGAAAGGGGCGTGGCAAAAATCCAAAACAAACTTGATCTGCGTAGCACATATAGGAGTACTGTCCCCAAATTTGGTAGCTCTAGCTTTTATAGTCTCTGAGATCTAGGTGTTCATACAGACGGACAGACGGACAGACTGACAGACGGACAGACGGACATGGCTATATCGTCTCGGCTGTTGACGCTGATCAAGAATATATATACTTTATGGGGTCGGAGATGCCTCCTTCTGCCTGTTACATACATTTTCTGTTGGCACTAAGTTATAATACCCTTCTACCCTATGGGTAGCGGGTATAAAAAAAAAAGGAAAATGTCGTTAACGTTCCTCCTTTGAATTACACGAGGACGTGAAAGTTGTCAGTATGGCCGTAGTGGAGAAAGACTTTTTATCTTTTGTGGTACATGCAAATTTGTAAGTGGTCAGAATTACCAAGTTGGAGAAAGTCATCTCCTTTGAATTACACGAGGACGTGTAAGTTGTCAGTATGGCCGTGTCGGAGATGGATTGATTACTTGAATTGTGTGCCCAGGCGAAGTAGCTTGTGTTGGAAAAGGTGATATCCTTTTGAGTTACATAACACTAAAAAGAGTGGGACGACAACATACGTTGTCGTCAGTGTTGCCCAGTGTTAGGTTGAGTGTGTTGGAAAAATACCTGAACTGTCACGTGGGGCAGCTAAATTAATCTTTTGTATCTTGACGCGCACACTGGGACTCGCTCCGCTCCGTTTTTAGTAAGAAAATGACTGAGAATATTAATACCGAAGAGTCGATTCGGTACGATATGGAT
>JAWNOW010000559.1:0-12114 GCA_035045625.1 Drosophila formosana | reverse complement strand
AAAATAATTTTTCGAAAAAAAATAATATATCCAGTGTGTTCAATACAAACAAATTATTTAATCGTAGGTGTGCAATTAAATTAATTCCACATTTTTTTTTTTTTAAATAATACTTGGCCTTTCTCTCTTCTTCACCCTACTTCTATCCCCCTCCTTTTGCTTCTCCTTCTCCTCTCCTCTCTTCACCTCAAATCCTCCTATCCTCCTTTCCCTTCTTCCCTCTCTCACTTCCTTCTTACCCACTCTACTCCTATCCCCCCTTCTCCTGACATTCATCTTACTCCCTTTCCCTCTTCACAACTCCCTTCCTTCTCTCCACTATCCACTCACTCTCCTTTTCCTTCTTTCTTTTTCATCCTCTCCCCTTTTCTTCTATCTCCTTTCTCATACTCTTCGTTTCCTTCCCTTTCTACTGCTTCCTCCCTTTCCCCCATCTCTTTTTCCTAACTTTCACTAATTACTTCCACTCCATATTATATCCTCCCCTCCCTTTCTTTCCTTTTCCCCTCTTTTTTTCTGTTCTTTTCTTTTCTATTCATTCTATTCCTTCCCCTTCCTCTCCTTCCCTTCCCTTCTTCTCCTTTTCCATCCCTTCTTTCAGTTTTTTTCTTCTCTTTCTCTTCCTTAGACTCCATATACATATACATACTCCAAACAAAGCCCTGCAGTCTGCATCCAATTTTCCTCATAACCTCCGCCTCCAACACACCAAAGCCAAATGAGTTGGCTTACAAAATTTTCACAAGCACTAAACTCACTCTTCTCCTACCATAACCAAAGACTTACCTGTCGCAATTACCAAAGAACCGTATCTCACGTGGACCACTAGATGGCGCTTGTGAGTCTCTGCAAAGGACCCTCCCACCCTAAATCCTTTGTTACCGTTTAAACTCATGCCCTGCTATAGGCTCGCATGTTTATATACAAAAAAAAAAAAAAAACTCACGTGGACCACTAGATGGCGCTTGTGAGTCTCTGCAAAGGACCCTCCCACTCTAAATCCTTTGTTACCGTTTAAACTCATGCCCTGCTATAGGCTCGCATGTATATATAAAAAAAAAAAAAACAAAGCCCTGCAATCTGCATCCAATTTTCCTCATAACCTCCGCCTCCAACACACCAAAGCCAAATGAGTTGGCTTACAAAATTTTCACAAGCACTAAACTCACTCTTCTCCTACCATAACCAAAGACTTACCTGTCGCAATTACCAAAGAACCGTATCTCACGTGGACCACTAGATGGCGCTTGTGAGTCTCTGCAAAGGACCCTCCCACCCTAAATCCTTTGTTACCGTTTAAACTCATGCCCTGCTATAGGCTCGCATGTTTATATAAAAAAAAAAAAATTCTTTTTTATCCCCTCCCCTTTTCTTCTATCTCCTGTCTCATACTCTTCGTTTTCTTCCCTTTCTACTGCTTCCTCCCTTTCCTCCCATCTCTTTTCCTAACTTTCACTAATTACTTCCACTCCATATTATATCCTCCCTCTCCCTTTCTTTCCTTTTCCCCTCTTTCTTTCTGTTCTTTTCTTTTCTATGCATTCTATTCCTTCCCCTTCCTCTCCTTCCCTTCCCTTCTTCTCCTTTTCCATCCCTTCTTTCAGTTTTCTTCTTCTCCTTCTCTTCCTTTCTTTCCTCTCCACTATACTGATACCCCTATTCTTAACATTTCTTTTCTCTTCCCCTTTCTGCTATCCACCCACCCTCCTCTACATCCCCCTTTCCCTTCCTTCTCTCTCCTGTCCCCCTACTCTCCTGTAACTTTCTCCTCTTCCAAACTTAGACTCCATACTGTAATACCTAATACCCCCTCTCTATTGCCTAAACTCCTCCTTCCAATTACAACATCTCCGCTGTACTGAAGAAACCATAGACAAAGATATGTGGGTTCACTTGTGTACGTTTCTTCTTTACTTCTTGAAAACTGACAAACTACAAATCCTATCAAAACTGCCCTACCTGACACTCCCACTTCTACTGTACTGCTACACCATGGACAGAGATATGTGGATTCACCTGTGCACGTTTCACAGTCTTTTAGAAGTCCTATATTACTCCAATTACCCCCATAACCTCTTACCCCGCCTCTTTTATACCAAAGCCAGGTGGGTTTGCTTACAAACTTTTCCCAAGCACTAAACTCACTCTTCTCCTACTATAACCAAAGACTTACCTGTCGCAATTACCAAAGAACCGTATCTCACGTGGACCACTAGATGGCGCTTGTGAGTCTCTGCAAAGGACCCTCCCACTCTAAATCCTTTGTTACCGTTTAAACTCATGCCCTGCTATAGGCTCGCATGTTTATATAAAAAAAAAAAAAAACAATGCCCTGCAATCTGCATCCAATTTTCCTCATAACCTCCGCCTCCAACACACCAAAGCCAAATGAGTTGGCTTACAAAATTTTCACAAGCACTAAACTCACTCTTCTCCTACCATAACCAAAGACTTACCTGTCGCAATTAGCAAAGAACCGTATCTCACGTGGACCACTAGATGGCGCTTGTGAGTCTCTGCAAAGGACCCTCCCACCCTAAATCCTTTGTTACCGTTTAAACTCATGCCCTGCTATAGGCTCGCATGTTTATATAAAAAAAAAAACAAAGACTTACCTGTCGCAATTACCAAAGAACCGTATCTCACGTGGACCACTAGATGGCGCTTGTGAGTCTCTGCAAAGGACCCTCCCACCCTAAATCCTTTGTTACCGTTTAAACTCATGCCCTGCTATAGGCTCGCATGTTTATATAAAAAAAAAAAAAAAACAATGCCCTGCAATCTGCATCCAATTTTCCTCATAACCTCCGCCTCCAACACACCAAAGCCAAATGAGTTGGCTTACAAAATTTTCACAAGCACTAAACTCACTCTTCTCCTACCATAACCAAAGACTTACCTGTCGCAATTAGCAAAGAACCGTATCTCACGTGGACCACTAGATGGCGCTTGTGAGTCTCTGCAAAGGACCCTCCCACCCTAAATCCTTTGTTACCGTTTAAACTCATGCCCTGCTATAGGCTCGCATGTTTATATAAAAAAAAAACAAAGACTTACCTGTCGCAATTACCAAAGAACCGTATCTCACGTGGACCACTAGATGGCGCTTGTGAGTCTCTGCAAAGGACCCTCCCACCCTAAATCCTTTGTTACCGTTTAAACTCATGCCCTGCTATAGGCTCGCATGTTTATATAAAAAAAAAAAAAAAAAAAAATTTAAACAAACAAATACTACAACTAATCAAAGCCTTTTATATCAATACTCCCGTCCACCATTATTTATACGATTTATATAAATAATTTAATAAAAACATTAACATATACAATTAATAAAGTTCAGTGTCGCCTGAACTCATCATATAAACAAGCTAAAAAGTTAGCCAAAATGTGGCATCTCTGTCGTTTTCGCTTAGATTATGTCATCTCTATCGTTTATATACATACTTGTACCGCCCTCCCTCCCTCTGCTTACACGCATTACATCTTCTCTCTTACGCCTGTCGGCCGCGACGCCTGCCCGTTGTCGCCGGCCCGTCGTCGCCTGATCGCTGTCGCCTTTGACGCGCTTCATTTTCTTCTCTCCTTACTCACGATCGGCGAACTGCATGTGTCGCATTGTCGCGGCTTACTCTTTACAGTATGCTGCGAATATTTAACCGGAACAAAAGTGCGTGCTCTATAATAACTCTCAAAGTGATCTTGCCGTCGGTAAAATAATTTTTCGAAAAAAATAATATATCCAGTGTGTTCAATACAAACAAATTATTTAATCGTGCGTGTGCAATTAAATTAATTCAACACTTTTTTTTTCACCCTACTTCTATCCCCCTCCTTTTGCTTCTCCTTCTCCTCTCCTCTCTTCACCTCAAATCCTCCTATCCTCCTTTCCCTTCTTCCCTTTCCCTTCCTTCTTACCCACTCTACTCCTATCCCCCTTCTCCTGACATTCCTCTTACTCCCTTTCCCTCTTCACAACTCCCTTCCTTCTCTCCACTATCCACTCACTCTCCTTTTCCTTCTTTCTTTTTCATCCCCTCCCCTTTTCTTCTATCTCCTGTCTCATACTCTTCGTTTCCTTCCCTTTCTACTGCTTCCTCCCTTTCCCCCCATCTCTTTTCCTAACTTTCACTAATTACTTCCACTCCATATTATATCCTCCCCCTCCCTTTCTTTCCTTTTCCCCTCTTTCTTTCTGTTCTTTTCTTTTCTATGCATTCTATTCCTTCCCCTTCCTCTCCTTCCCTTCCCTTCTTCTCCTTTTCCATCCCTTCTTTCAGTTTTCTTCTTCTCCTTCTCTTCCTTAGACTCCATACTGTAATACCTAATACCGCCTCTCTATTGCCTAAACTCCTCCTTCCAATTACAACATCTCCGCTGTACTGAAGAAACCATAGACAAAGATATGTGGGTTCACTTGTGTACGTTTCTTCTTTACTTCTTGAAAACTGACAAACTACAAATCCTATCAAAACTGCCCTACCTGACACTCCCACTTCTACTGTACTGCTACACCATGGACAGAGATATGTGGATTCACCTGTGCACGTTTCACAGTCTTTTAGAAGTCCTATATTACTCCAATTACCCCCATAACCTCTTACCCCGCCTCTTTTATACCAAAGCCAGGTGGGTTTGCTTACAAACTTTTCCCAAGCACTAAACTCACTCTTCTCCTACTATAACCAAAGACTTACCTGTCGCAATTACCAAAGAACCGTATCTCACGTGGACCACTAGATGGCGCTTGTGAGTCTCTGCAAAGGACCCTCCCACTCTAAATCCTTTGTTACCGTTTAAACTCATGCCCTGCTATAGGCTCGCATGTTTATATAAAATAAACAAAAAAAAAACTCACTCTTCTCCTACTATAACCAAAGACTTACCTGTCGCAATTACCAAAGAACCGTATCTCACGTGGACCACTAGATGGCGCTTGTGAGTCTCTGAAAAGGACCCTCCCACTCTAAATCCTTTGTTACCGTTTAAACTCATGCCCTGCTATAGGCTCGCATGTTTATATATAAAAAAAAAAATAATAATAATATATCCAGTGTGTTCAATACAAACAAATTATTTAATCGTGCGTGTGCAATTAAATTAATTCAACACTTTTTTTTTAAATAATACTTGGCCTTTCTCTCTTCTTCACCCTACTTCTATCCCCCTCCTTTTGCTTCTCCTTCTCCTCTCCTCTCTTCACCTCAAATCCTCCTATCCTCCTTTCCCTTCTTCCCTTTCCCTTCCTTCTTACCCACTCTACTCCTATCCCCCTTCTCCTGACATTCCTCTTACTCCCTTTCCCTCTTCACAACTCCCTTCCTTCTCTCCACTATCCACTCACTCCCCTTTTCCTTCTTTCTTTTTCATCCCCTCCCCTTTTCTTCTATCTCCTGTCTCATACTCTTCGTTTCCTTCCCTTTCTACTGCTTCCTCCCTTTCCCCCCATCTCTTTTCCTAACTTTCACTAATTACTTCCACTCCATATTATATCCTCCCCCTCCCTTTCTTTCCTTTTCCCCTCTTTCTTTCTGTTCTTTTCTTTTCTATGCATTCTATTCCTTCCCCTTCCTCTCCTTCCCCTTCCCTCTCCTTCCCTTCCCTTCTTCTCCTTTTCCATCCCTTCTTTCAGTTTTCTTCTTCTCCTTCTCTTCCTTAGACTCCATACTGTAATACCTAATACCGCCTCTCTATTGCCTAAACTCCTCCTTCCAATTACAACATCCCCGTTGTTCTGAAGAAACCATTGACAAAGATATGTGGGTTCACTTGTGTACGTTTCTTCTTTACTTCTTGAAAACTAACAAACTACAAATCCTATCGCCCTACCTGACACTCCCACTTCTACTGTACTGCTACACCATGGACAGAGATATGTGGATTCACCTGTGCACGTTTCACAGTCTTTTAGAAGTCCTATATTACTCCAATTACCCCCCTAACCTCTTACCCCGCCTCTTTTATACCAAAGCCAGGTGGGTTTGCTTACAAACTTTTCCCAAGCACTAAACTCACTCTTCTCCTACTATAACCAAAGACTTACCTGTCGCAATTACCAAAGAACCGTATCTCACGTGGACCACTAGATGGCGCTTGTGAGTCTCTGCAAAGGACCCTCCCACTCTAAATCCTTTGTTACCGTTTAAACTCATGCCCTGCTATAGGCTCGCATGTTTATATAAAAAAAAAAAAAAAGTCAATATACCCTTTGTTTGCTTACCAAATTACCCAAGCACTAAACTCACTCTTTTCCTACTACAACCAAAGACTTACCTGTCGCAATTACCAAAGAACCGTATCTCACGTGGACCACTAGATGGCGCTTGTGAGTCTCTGCAAAGGACCCTCCCACCCTAAATCCTTTGTTACCGTTTAAACTCATGCCCTGCATAGGCTCGCATGTTTATAAAAAAAAAAAAAAAATAGAAAAAAACACCTCTGACTCCACTCTACTGTACGCAACATGGAAGAATATGTGGATTCACCTGTGCACGTTTCGCAGACTTTTAGAAGTCCTATATTACTCCAATTACCCCCATAACCTCTTACCCCGCCTCTTTTATACCAAAGCCAGGTGGGTTTGCTTACAAACTTTTCCCAAGCACTAAACTCACTCTTCTCCTACTATAACCAAAGACTTACCTGTCGCAATTACCAAAGAACCGTATCTCACGTGGACCACTAGATGGCGCTTGTGAGTCTCTGCAAAGGACCCTCCCACTCTAAATCCTTTGTTACCGTTTAAACTCATGCCCTGATATAGGCTCGCATGTTTATTAATAAAAAAAAAAAAAAATTACCAAAGAACCGTATCTCACGTGGACCACTAGATGGCGCTTGTGAGTCTCTGCAAAGGACCCTCCCACCCTAAATCCTTTGTTACCGTTTAAACTCATGCCCTGCTATAGGCTCGCATGTTTATATAAAAAAAAAACAAAAAAACGCTTTTCTTCTCTCCTTAGTCACGATCGGCGAACTGCATGTGTCGCATTGTCGCGGCTTACTCTTCACAGTATGCTGCGAATATTTAACCGGAACAGAAGTGCGTGCTCTATAATAACTCTCAAAGTGATCTTGCCGCCGGTAAAATAATTTTTCGAAAAAAATAATATATCCAGTGTGTTCAATACAAACAAATTATTTAATCGTGCGTGTGCAATTAAATTAATTCAACACTTTTTTATTTTTTAAATAATACTTGGCCTAAGCTGCCCATAAGGTATTTAACATCGTCCTTTTAAAATTGCTAATATGTGCACATATTTATTTATTTATTTAAATACACCACACTCATATTTACTCCTGCAAAATCTTTCTGGCGCGTGCCTCTGGCTTGCGTAACAACAACACATACAATAATGGCGGACGGCCATTCATAAGTGGTGCGTCACTCAGCGGATTTTCTGCTAACTACCGCCAAATAGAAACACATACATCGCAATATACATGACCGTCGCATGTTTTCTAGCCAAAAAATTCTCTCATAAAAACTATAATAAATCAAGGTATTTGCTGTATTCCTCCCATCCACTGGTTACCCGATATTATTTATAAATAAAACATATACAACTATAAAATAATACAATTAATAAAGTTCAGTGTCGCCTGAATAGCTAAAAAAATAAATAGTATCATCTTTGTCGTTTAGCTGGAACGGCAACATCTCTATCAGAGATGTACAAACCGCCGCAATTTTCGGCCAAAAATAATTTAAACAAACAAATACTACAACTAATCAAAGCCTTTTATATCAATACTCCCGTCCACCAGCTAAACGATATATATAAATAATTTAATAAAAACATTAACATATACAATTAATAAAGTTCAGTGTCGCCTGAACTCATCATATAAACAAGCTAAAAAGTTAGCCAAAATTTGGCATCTCTGTCGTTTTCGCTTAGATTATGTTACATTACATCTTCTCTCTCTTACGCCTGTCGGCCGCGACGCCTGCCCGTTGTCGCCGGCCCGTCGTCGCCTGATCGCTGTTGCCTTTGACGCTTCATTTTCTTCTCTCCGCTTGTGAGACTCTGCAAAGGACCCTCCCACTCTAAATCCTTTGTTACCGTTTAAACTCATGCCCTGCTATAGGCTCGCATGTTTATATAAAAAAAAAAAAAAAAAATAGGCTCGCATGTTTATATAAAAAAAAATAAAGTTCAGTGTCGCCTGAATAGCTAAAAAAATAAATAGTATCATCTTTGTCGTTTAGCTGGAACGGCAACATCTCTATCAGAGATGTACAAACCGCCGCAATTTTCGGCCAAAAATAATTTAAACAAACAAATACTACAACTAATCAAAGCCTTTTATATCAATACTCCCGTCCACCAGCTAAACGATATATATAAATAATTTAATAAAAACATTAACATATACAATTAATAAAGTTCAGTGTCGCCTCAACTCATCATATAAACAAGCTAAAAAGTTAGCCAAAATTTGGCATCTCTGTCGTTTTCGCTTAGATTGTGTCATCTCTATCGTTTATATACATACTTGTACCGCCCTCCCTCCTTCTGCTTACACGCATTACATCTTCTCTCTTACGCCTGTCGGCTGCGACGCCTGCCCGTTGTCGCCGGCCCGTCGTCGCCTGATCGCTGTCGCCTTTGACGCGCTTCATTTTCTTCTCTCCTTACTCACGATCGGCGAACTGCATGTGTCGCATTGTCGCGGCTTACTCTTCACAGTATGCTGCGAATATTTAACCGGAACAGAAGTGCGTGCTCTATAATAAATCTCAAAGTGATCTTGCCGTCGGTAAAATAATTTTGCGAAAAAAAATAATATATCCAGTGTGTTCAATACAAACAAATTATTTAATCGTGCGTATGCAATTAAATTAATTCAACACTTTTTTTTTTAAATAATACTTGGCCTTTCTTTCCTTTTGCTTCTCCTTCTCCTCTCCTCTCTTCACCTCAAATCCTCCTATCCTCCTTTCCCTTCTTCCCTTTCCCTTCCTTCTTACCCACTCTACTCCTATCCCCCTTCTCCTGACATTCCTCTTACTCCCTTTCCCTCTTCACAACTCCCTTCCTTCTCTCCACTATCCACTCACTCTCCTTTTCCTTCTTTCTTTTTCATCCCCTCCCCTTTTCTTCTATCTCCTGTCTCATACTCTTCGTTTCCTTCCCTTTCTACTGCTTCCTCCCTTTCCCCCCATCTCTTTTCCTAACTTTCACTAATTACTTCCACTCCATATTATATCCTCCCCCTCCCTTTCTTTCCTTTTCCCCTCTTTCTTTCTGTTCTTTTCTTTTCTATGCATTCTATTCCTTCCCCTTCCTCTCCTTCCCTTCCCTTCTTCTCCTTTTCCATCCCTTCATTCAGTTTTCTTCTTCTCCTTCTCTTCCTTTCTTTTCTCTCCACTATACTGATACCCCTATTCTTAACATTTCTTTTCTCTTCCCCTTTCTGCTATCCACCCACCCTCCTCTACATCCCCCTTTCCCTTCCTTCTCTCTCCTGTCCCCCTACTCTCCTGTAACTTTCTCCTCTTCCAAACTTAGACTCCATACTGTAATACCTAATACCCCCTCTCTATTGCCTAAACTCCTCCTTCCAATTACAACATCTCCGCTGTACTGAAGAAACCATAGACAAAGATATGTGGGTTCACTTGTGTACGTTTCTTCTTTACTTCTTGAAAACTGACAAACTACAAATCCTATCAAAACTGCCCTACCTGACACTCCCACTTCTACTGTACTGCTACACCATGGACAGAGATATGTGGATTCACCTGTGCACGTTTCACAGTCTTTTAGAAGTCCTATATTACTCCAATTACCCCCATAACCTCTTACCCCGCCTCTTTTATACCATAGCCAGGTGGGTTTGCTGACAAACTTTTCCCAAGCACTAAACTCACTCTTCTCCTACTATAACCAAAGACTTACCTGTCGCAATTACCAAAGAACCGTATCTCACGTGGACCACTAGATGGCGCTTGTGAGTCTCTGCAAAGGACCCTCCCACTCTAAATCCTTTGTTACCGTTTAAACTCATGCCCTGCTATAGGCTCGCATGTTTATATCAAAAAAAAAAAAAAAATATATGCTCGCATGTTTATATAAAAAAAAATAAAGTTCAGTGTCGCCTGAATAGCTAAAAAAATAAATAGTATCATCTTTGTCGTTTAGCTGGAACGGCAACATCTCTTTCAGAGATGTACAAACCGCCGCAATTTTCGGCCAAAAATAATTTAACAAACAAATACTACAACTAATCAAAGCCTTTTATATCAATACTATCGTCCACCAGCTAAACGATATATATAAATAATTTAATAAAAACATTAACATATACAATTAATAAAGTTCAGTGTCGCCTGAACTCATCATATAAACAAGCTAAAAAGTTAGCCAAAATTTGGCATCTCTGTCGTTTTCGCTTAGATTATGTCATCTCTATCGTCTATATACATACTTGTACCGCCCTCCCTCCCTCTGCTTACACGCATTACATCTTCTCTCTTACGCCTGTCGGCCGCGACGCCTGCCCGTTGTCGCCGGCCCGTCGTCGCCTGATCGCTGTCGCCTTTGACGCGCTTCATTTTCTTCTCTCCTTACTCACTGTCGCATTGTCGCGGCTTACTCTTCACAGTATGCTGCGAATATTTAACCGGAACAGAAGTGCGTGCTCTATAATAAATCTCAAAGTGATCTTGCCGTCGGTAAAATAATTTTTCGAAAAAAAATAATATATCCAGTGTGTTCAATACAAACAAATTATTTAATCGTGCGTGTGCAATTAAATTAATTCAACACTTTTTTTTTTAAATATTACTTGGCCTTTCTCTCTTCTTCACCCAACTTCTATCCCCCTCCTTTTGCTTCTCCTTCTCCTCTCCTCTCTTCACCTCAAATCCTCCAATCCTCCTTTCCCTTCTTCCCTTTCCCTTCCTTCTTACCCACTCTACTCCTATCCCCCTTCTCCTGACATTCCTCTTACTCCCTTTCCCTCTTCACAACTCCCTTCCTTCTCTCCACTATCCACTCACTCTCATTTTCCTTCTTTCTTTTTCATCCCCTCCCCTTTTCTTCTATCTCCTGTCTCATACTCTTCGTTTCCTTCCCTTTCTACTGCTTCCTCCCTTTCCACCCATCTCTTTTCCTAACTTTCACTAATTACTTCCACTCCATATTATATCCTCCCCCTCCCTTTCTTTCCTTTTTCCCTCTTTCTTTCTGTTCTTTTCTTTTCTATGCATTCTATTCCTTCCCCTTCCTCTCCTTCCCTTCCCTTCTTCTCCTTTTCCATCCCTTCTTTCAGTCTCTTCTCCTTCTCCTTCTCTCCCTTCCCCCTACTCTCCTTTTTTCTCTTCCAAACTTAGACTCCATACTGTAATACCTAATACCGCCTCTCTATTGCCTAAACTCCTCCTTCCAATTACAACATCTCCGCTGTACTGAAGAAACCATAGACAAAGATATGTGGGTTCACTTGTGTACGTTTCTTCTTTACTTCTTGAAAACTGACAAACTACAAATCCTATCGCCCTACCTGACTGTCCCACTTCTACTGTACTGCTAAACCATGGACAGAGATATGTGGATTCACCTGTGCACGTTTCACAGTTTTTTAGAAGTCCTATATTACTCCAATTACCCCCCTAACCAAACCAAACAGGTGGGTTTGCTTACAAACTTTTCCCAAGCACTAAACTCACTCTTCTCCTACTATAACCAAAGACTTACCTGTCTTAATTACCAAAGAACCGTATCTCACGTGGACCACTAGATGGCGCTTGTGAGTCTCTGCAAACGACCCTCCCACTCTAAATCCTTTGTTACCGTTTAAACTCATGCCCTGCTATAGGCTCGCATGTTTATATAAAAAAAAAAAAAAACGCTGTACTGAAGAAACCATAGACAAAGATATGTGGGTTCACTTGTGTACGTTTCTTCTTTACTTCTTGAAAACTGACAGACTACAAATCCTATCAAAACTGCTCTACCTGACACTCCCACTTCTACTGTACTGCTACACCATGGACAGAGATATGTGGATTCACCTGTGCACGTTTCACAGTCTTTTAGAAGTCCTATATTACTCCAATTACCCCCATAACCTCTTACCCCCGCCTCTTTTATACCAAAGCCACGT